>VUQG01028159.1:2889-29227 GCA_015106755.1 Etia nguti | reverse complement strand
CTGCGACTCCGGCCATGCATGTGCAGTGGGAAGCCTCAACCTTCCCAGTGGTGCTCACAATGACCAATGGCTGTAATGCAGTTTCATTCAGTCGTTGTGAGTGCAGTACCGTAAACATACAAAGGTGCTTTAAATACCAGGCCTGTATTGAACCACGGCTGACACCAACTTGGTTTGATCTACTTGCATATCCATTTTTCACAATTGCAACAAGGAAGTTGTTCATAAAGTTAGCAAGTTCATGCAATTTTTGAATTTTTTGTATGTATCTAGCTGTAGTTTTTCAGAAATCTGCCGACTAAAAAGGACGTACAGTGTTTAATACAAAGATGTAATCGATATAAAGACGGGGTCAGCATAATGTTGGACTTTAAGAGACACCCAATATGTTAAGGACATTCTGCAGTTCATTTATAAATGTATAATCTTAAGCTGACTTACCTTTGTCTGAAAAACAATGTAGTCACAACGTGGAGGCTTAAAAACGGCCAAATCTTGTACCCAACCATTTGTGAATTGGATGTGCGCCTCCAGGGATTTATAATTCCGAAACTGATTCGCCGTGTATGCGCCAACTCCACAGACAAGGTACGAGAAGATATCAGGGTAGGACAATGGCGGTAGGTCTTCAGGGTTTCTACTCCACTGCCATATTTCATACGGGTTCACATTACCAATGCACGCTATTTTTTCCAAGTACCGTTTCTTCGCGTCCGGGCGCAATCGGTCTCGATACAGTCCTTTGTCTTTTGAGCTGATTTTAAGCATGGTTCTAGCAATCGTCCTTCCAACACAGTGTGTTTGTTTTGATATGTGGCCTGCTAAAATGGTGCCGTGCTCCCACAATGCATTGCGACGTTACGTCAACTCCAAAGCCCTATATAGGCTGCTGCAACCGTGCAGTCTGTCCGGACAATTACGTAGAACCCACGCAACCGAGGCAGGAAATGCCGAAGTGTCTGGAACGTGGCCTGCATCTCCAACATGTTGATGTGGCAAGAAGCCCATCGGCCGGACCAGCAGCCGCCGTTAACCCCACGGCCCTCGTGGACCGCTCCCCACCCTACCAGGAAGGCGTCTGAGGAGACCAACTGGCAGTGAGTCACTGGACCCATTACCTGGCCCTGTTGGAGATTGTGCGGGTCTCTCCACCACCCTAGAGCCCAGTGGAGACCCCGGGAAACTATAACCGTGGTCTGGTAGGAGCGCTGTGAACACAGGTCGAGGTTTAGCAGGCGACGCTGGACAGGTCTCATGTGCAGAAGTCCCAATGGGACCACCTGCCCCGTTGCAGCCATCAGGCCCATGAGGAGTAGACACAGGCCCCAGCTCACCCGAGACTGGAGGTTGAAGTGGTCCAGGCATGTCCTGAGGACCTGCCGCCGTTCCGCCGTGAGGGACACCGAGGCCCTGATGGAGTCCAGGGACATGCCTAGGAAGGCTGTGGTCTGGGATGGTGCCAACCTGCACTTCTTGGGATTCAGGCAGAGCCCCAGAGCCTGAGTATGGGAAACCAGGAGCGCAACATGGCTGCGGCACTGTTCTGCTGACGATGTGCAGACCAGCCAGTCGTCCAGGTAATTCAGAATTCTGAGGCCCTGCAGCCTCATAGAAACCAGGGCCGCATCTATGCACCTGGTGAAGGTTCAGGGTGCCAGGGAGATGCCGAAGGGGAGGACACTGAACTCAAAGATCCGCCCTTCGAACCCGAATCTCAGGAACCGTCATTGTCCCTGCCAGATAGGGGTCTGGAAGTAGGGGTCCTTCAGATCTATCGTGGCAAACCAATCCCCCATATTGATGGCTTGGCGCACCCTGAGGACCGTCAGCATCTTGCATTTCAGGTGCCGAAGATAATGATTGAGGCGCCTGAGGTCCAGAATGGGATGAAGACCCCCGTCCTGCTTGGGGACCAAGAAGTAGTGGGAAAAAAACCCCGCTTGGCGGTCCCCAGCATCCACCGCCCATATGGCTCCCTTCGCAAGAAGCGTTGCCAGTTCCTCCCGCAGCACCAGGGCCTGCTCTGGGTCGCCCACAGAGGTGAAGGTCAGAACGGTCGTTACAGGGGGGCGGAATGTCAGGAGGGAGGGGGGTGGCTGAGGACGGCTGAACCTTGGGTCCACGTCCTCCTCGCCTCCCCTGTGTGCGGATGCTGCGTCTACGAAAGGCCTCCAGCTGGGGCTGGAGATCTCCAGGGCCCCAAGCCAGAGCCTCGGGCGTAGGTTGAGGCACAGAAGCTCTGGTCCTCCCCACTCTGGCTGTACGCCGGCGCAGGCCTCATGACATTTCCTGAGCAGCACGGCGATTTACTGTAGCTTGCTGGAGGAGCTGGGCCACCCCTGGGCCGAACATGGCTGTAGGGTCGACCGGCAGCCTTATCAGGTCGTCCCACCGGAGCCGGGACTGTGACAGCCAGAGGTGGCGGCGTGCCACCCAAAATGAGGCTAAGGAGAAACCGGTAGCTATGGCTTGCTCCTTCATGAAGCAGCCAACAGCTCCCTGGACCATATGGGTCCGCAGAACCCATCTGCAGCTGTCACGCCAAGTGCCAAAAATGGAGCGACAAAATGGCCGGCGAGTTGGAAAGACAAGCCTGCGTCGCCATTGCCCTGTGCAGCTTGGCCAACAGGGAATCCATCACCCTCATGTCCCTGTTAGGGCATGCAGCCCTCCCCAGGAGGGAGCCCGAAGGGGCAACCAGAGGGGCCAAGGGCAGATCTACCGGAGGAAGGGGCCACAGGCAATCTGTTACTAGCCATGCATGGCAGCAAACCGTCTGCACGCAGGGGACCATCGTTGCTGGTCAGCAGGGGGCTCAAACTGCCTGCACACCAGATCCTGAATATCAGGCAGCAGCGGCACCTGAGATAGGAGGTGCTGAGGCTGCGTGATATTGTCAAACCTTGAGGTTCGAGAGACGGGAACCTCACGGAGGGCTAGTTCCGGCATGATTTGCCCAAGATCTGATAGAATCCCACCTGGCCAGGCACTGTGCCTGGGGAGCCAGCTGGGGGCTGTCCGTGGGACAGGTGAGAGTCACCAGAGGAGAGGACGGACCCTTCGTCATGATAGTCAAGGGAGGGAAACCTGCCCATGGGCCTGCATACTCTGCCTCCACTCCAGTGGCAGCTATTCTTCTCACTTTTTGCTCATGGGTATGAGAAGTGGGAGGGGCAGCATGCTTGGAGGCACAAAACCGAGCACGGGCCTCTCTAGTCCGTGCTGGAAAAATAAAGCAATTCCTGCAGGATTCAGGGTTTTTCTCTGGCTAATAAAGAATGTTCTGGGCCTAAGCATAGCACACACTGATCATGCCCATCCTCTAACGGCATGGAAATGCCACACTCCAAACAATTTTGGGATGTATGGGCTGCCATACTTCTGGCCAAAACAAGGGGGCGGGGCCACACGCTAGCCCCCACCTAAATCTCCCATTCACTGTTTATTCCCAGTGTGTTAGATATGGCTACTGTGCTTTCACTGTTTTCTCTCATTGATGTTGTGTGGTGCGCTAGAACATTAGGCAATGCAGCCGCTGAGCAACGAGAGGGGCTCCGCTGGTCACGTAAACCCGCGCCAGACAGAAACCTGGCTAAAATAGGCTGGAGAACTCGGGCAATACGCCAGGGGAGCAAGGCCTACCAAGCCACTCGAGCACGGCAGCTAACCAACGAGCTTGCTAAGGGGGCTAAGGGAGAGGCAGCGTCCAGCAAGGCTGCCAAAACAAGCTCCCACAAACGGACACCACTGCCACTATCACACACACAGTCACATAGTACCACACGCAGGTACCACCAGTTAACCACACACACCGTACATACACCGTACATATGGAACATGTAACGGAGTGGAGCGAGAGTCTCAATATGATAGAGAACAGTGTGTTTCTTTTATTCCTTTGTTGGCACAATAATGGCAGACTTTTAGAGAGAAGAATTTGTGCAGGTTCAAATGAAAATGAATAGTCAGGGGAAACTTTATTATTGACTGAAGAAAAACACTGTTAAAGTGATATACATAAAAACCATGTATCTATGTAAAAGCATGGCATTGATTATCACAGAACCCATTAGCTCATGTGTCTTATTGAGAGTTATAATACCGGATTTCTGTCTTGTGAAAAAGCACGACCTGAATTAGTCAGCCTCACTGTGAGTAAATATCTGCAGCATGCATGGAATGGTAACAAGAAACAAATGATTTTCTAATCAATAGGAAAGAAACAAATAGAAAGCAAACCTTCAGTGTGTTTCTGAGACACATGTGGGAAAGGTCTTGGAGATAACCTGACCAGATTTTCGTTCACTGTGCAGGAGGTCCTGAGTTTGAGAATAGGGGAGTTAAACCTGAATTAATTTTTAAAAAGGTATCGCTGACTGAAATATACAACATTGCAGGCAGGACCACTGAACAGCATAGAGCTAGAGGAAGGCTGTAAAGCTCCTTGTAGATGTGCAGCAACTGTGACCAGGCTAACGTATATCTGCTGGTTGGGTTAGTATAACGTTTTGTGCCATAGCCCCCATTTTATCTCTCACAGAAGCATAAAAATGCTCATACTTAGCAAGTAATGTTTACGATGTCTTTCTTCTGACAGCATGCTAATATTCCAATGAGCACTAAACCATAGAATTTATGTAACAGGTGAATTAATTCATTGAAGCACAATCTATTAGTAAATCTTGTTTCAAAACTTTACCTTTTTTATTCTGATGGTTCTGAACATTAAGAAAAACACAAGACACACAAAGAAATTCACATTAATTATTATATTTCTAACTTTTTCCTTTCCAAGTCCAGTCAGAACCTCAAAAATCTGAAAGAGAAATTTAGAAATAGTGCTGTAGTTGTTGCAGGACAGAGATTGAAGTGCAAAATGAGAGGAAAATATAACCAGAACACAACCAGTTGGTAAAACAGTTGTACACCGCAGAAGAACCCTGACTGCAATACATTGCCAATCTATCTGAGAGTGATTACAGTCATACTGAGTTGGACCAGAATTGTTTGGAGACAGGTTTCCCTCCACCAAACAACCAGATGGTTGCTACAACTACTTACAATTGAGCTCTAACAGCAAAAATATTCAGTGCAATCACTGAGTAACCAGCGATTATTCCTAGTCACACGGAGGCTGGTGTCCTATTTTTAGTCTAGTTTGACTGAGCGATTAATATTGCTGTAATAAGAGTGTATGAAGACATTTTATCAGTGTTCAGTTTGTTCAAATAATAGATACTGGGATAAGAAGTGGATTATTATACAGTTTTCTCTCCGGTTTCTTCCTTTGTCTGAAAATCAAATGTTTCTAGGGTAGTAGTAGAAAAACTTCTTTAAAACCTGAAATGTAGCACAGGAACGTGTGCCAGTGAAGTGTGACTGAATCCCTTGTCTACTATACTGCTGCTCAGCATGTTTCTCTTTCACACCTCCGGGCTCGAGTGACACATGACAAGAATTACTCACACACACACTAACACGTAAGCTCATTGTCTGTTCTGAAACACACGCATGTTAAAAAAAATAGCTCTTTGCTGTCAAATCTGGCTCTGATTCCAGCTAAAAATACTTTTACACCTGTAAGCACCCTTTCCTCCTTACCCTCGTCTTTCTCTCTCCCCTTCCTCCCCACTGATTCCCTCTCTGATCAGGAATAAAAGATGGCCACTGGTGCCATTAGCGAAACAAATCTCGATGGAGTGGGCTGTTGCACCACCCCTTCGAAGACTCTTAACACTCACAACGAATAGGTGCCTTCAAGATCCCTCCCCAGACCCAAAGGTCTGCTTTCCATTTCCACTTATTTATTCAAAATCGACAAAGAGTAAAGGAAAGGTCTCAGCACCATTTCCCACATGCTCAAGGCCTGTAGCTGGTTCTAGGAGCTTATGTCATGTATGGATAGAACATATGCTGAAAATTTTAAGCTATAGGTGGAGCAGTACAAGTGTTATGCCAGTGACAAAGACCCATTTACTTACCTTGAGAGACAGCTGAGTTCCTAAAAGATCATGGTCAGGTTGTGCACGTTTCAGCAGAACAACAGCGGGTTAGAACAATCAGCTTCTACTGGATTGCTTTAAGAATGCCATCAACAATGGTGAACGTTGGTTTATATTTATCCGTAGACTATATTTGCCATGTAGTCCGCTGGTCTGGTTAAAGTTAGCTTTGTCTAGGTTCTGCTAAATATTTAGCAGAGTACAAGTATAAGTTCCTGTTTGCACCTGGTAACAAAGGTTTTTTGAGGTATTATACTTACTTCACACTTTAATACCAAATGTATGTTTTTTTTTAACCTGTATGACTGACTTTTTTTTTCTTTAGTGTGGTCAAGGTGTTAGATGATGCAGTCTCATTCTCATCTACATGGTTCCACAAAAGTCCTTCTCCATGAAAATCTTGCCACTCTAAAGCCATCTTGTTAATGCATTTGGTCAGTTATTTTAAAGCCCCTATCTAAATAAGCTACAGTAGAGGTCAGCACATAAAAAAGGCTTTATTTTGGATCAAAGCCACCAAACTTTTAAAGTTAACAGTGCATTTCTATACTTATATTATGTAAAGTTACTCAAAGTTACAAAATATTACGACTTCATTGCTCCTTTAACCAGAGCACTGAACCAGTGCCATGCAATTCATTTAGATACAACAGACAATAAATATTTTTACCTTTATTAGTTAGCTTTACTAAGCTAGCATATTCATATATGCTTATCTGACACTGTCATGATCCTCTACCATGAGTATCATTGGCTCATATGCTCCCCAGTTTCCAGTTCATTAGCACTTTGAAGGCAGGGGCGGGATATTCGCCATCTTTATTGTTACTGAATTTTCCAGCAGATTTTAGATTCTTGCCATGAAAGTGTCATGGTCTGTCCCTCTATTATATTGCTGGCTCTACGTGCATTTTTCTCTTGTCCATATTATGTGCATTGTTAATATCAACATGTACACTTACTATGTAAACGTGAGGAGACGACTTTACTGCTGAGTGAATTCTAAAAAAACTACTTGCATAAATTTAACTAGAAAGAACTGAACCTCTCAACTTGCTAATAACTTGTTGCAACATTGAAAAATAGCTCTTCTGTAATTGCACAAACCAAGAAATCTTTGGGGGTATTAATTAGTCTCTTACCATCAGACTTGTTTATCTGTGTTGCAGCACTGCTCTTATTGTGGTCTTCATTGTATTTTGCAATGTTCTAACTTCCACAACTGTTTCACAATTAATCAATATGAGTGTTTACACTGAGAGTAATAATGAGTGTTTGGTTAACGAGATTCTTACCCTGGATGCTGAACTGTTGACTCAAGATGACATGGATAGTAAATTTAGTTCCTGTAGAATACAGCTCTTATGACTGTTCACTCTCTCTACTTTTAAGTTTATCTTTGTGATGCAAATGTACTTTATATTGTAGAGCATCCAAAGTTTACCTTCTATCTACTTCAGCATCAGTACCATGATAGTAAGAAAGCTCTGTGATAAACCTCTGTATGGTTATTTGTTCCTGGAAAACTCTCTTTGGACTTGTGAGAGTGTATTTGTGATTGTGTGAAAAATTCCAACATTCTCAGGCAGCTTAAATGTTTTGGACCCATAATGATCCAAATCCAGCAGGCCCAATAAACCAGCCAGTGAAGCAAGAATAACAAGCAAAAACAAAGTTCAAGACATAAAGCTCCCTAATGAAACAGAAACCAATGTCTCATGGTTGATAAACATGATAAACATGTAACTTAGTCTCTTCTGTCTTTATTCAACAGAGGACAATTATCCAAAGCCAAAAACATCTCTCCAACCTCAGAAACATCTGAGTAAACATCCGTATTTGATGCTGTGGGATGAGAACTCAGAGACATAAAAACAGACCCAGACAGTTGTTAGAACAGGCAAAATTCTTTGTAATGTCGAAGCATGTTAACAACCAGAACATCCCACCTACTGCTTTTTTCTAATTGTATGGATGTGATTTTTATATATCTGTGGCCTATTCTGTTCATTTTCAGCTCCATAATTTTATCCTTGAGCTTTACTTGTGCAGCTTTGTATGAGTTACAGTTCAAAATGATCCTTATTTATGCACTAAAGCATCCTCTCAGTTTGTCCCCTGTTTGAAAGAACTAATTTTAGCCCCTCCCCCTTTAAGACTATCCTTCCTTTAAGCTTCGTCTGATTGGTTGCCCCTCACAGATATAGGGCTAGGCTTGAACAGGAAGCGGTTGGGGCTCCTGTACCTGAGATGATCATATCAGTCATATCACCTCTCTGTTACATTACAAAGATAAGAGAGTAGAAAAAACTGTTAGTAAGCATTTAGAGCAATCTGCAGCCTGAGCTTTTGGCTCACAGGGATTACTGTACCTACCATCAGCCAGGGGAACAGGAGACACATGAAAGGAAGTCATGTAATATACTGCAGGCCACTGTAGCATTGAGGTTGTTGCACAGATAAAGTAAAACAAAAAGTATTTGGAGGCATTTGGTTTAAATATCCACATGTTCTGATGTTTCTTGGGTAAGTGGTGCCACTAAATGAAAAAAGAAAATGCAGAGAGAGAAACAAGCCCAGCTCTGACTGGAAGAAATTAGATTTAAAGTCGCATTGACTGTCACAAAAAAACAAAAAAACAAATGGATTTCATGACTTCACCAGGCTGCATTTACAGTGTTCAAAGTGCGAGGGAATCTGTTCCATCTGCTCTCTGCGCACACAGTCTGACCTGCAATAATTTATAGGAATAGATTTAGAGCATTTTCAGAGAAAGAACAATTATAAACTCGCTGTGAGAGAAAATGAACAATAACACTATAATGTTGTGATACTGCTGCAAAGTCATTTTCTGCTGTTGCATTTATGGATGAGTTTCTTTAATGAAGCCGAAGATGAAGAAGCAAGTAATGTGCAGCAATGTGGAATGATGAAATATCCAGCGAGTGGAAAACCTAAACACACATACGCAGACAAATATAGTCTGGTCTTTCCTTCACACGTCATTTTCTATTCTCTCACAGGCATTCACACAGAAGTTAATTCCTCTGATTACTGATTTACACAAGAAACAACACAACCGCACAGGTGGCCCACCCCGGGCTCTTTTACCCCCTCTCCTCTTGCTAAACCAGAGAGCGAAAAATGGAGAGGCAGAAAAGCGAGGATGAAAGTGCTAACGTGTGAAAACATAATGGAAGTCAGCCTGAAGGTAAAGACTGGGATTACAAAGTGAATCCAGGCTTGGCAACCAGCTGGAACGCTTTTATTTTGCATACACACGCTCGATACGCTACCATATTGTGGTTTGTGTTCCCATTCGGGGGAAGCTCGGAGGAACGTGGGAAATGTGGTGAGTGAGACGTGTTAACTCAGACCGGGCTCAGTCGCTGAAATACACGAACGTGCGAATTTTTTAGGGTGATGACAAGGATGAAGCTGTCAGGGATAAAATAATATTTGTATGGGAGCTGTACACTGTATATCAATAAGTAATCATCTTTCAATTGTGTAATCATTGATGTTATTGATAATCATGATCTTTTCAACAACTGGCAATAAATATACTCCAAATTTATAGTAGCCAAAGTTAGAAAAGTATACATTAAGACATTGTGGGCAATGAAAGTGTACTGAAGGTCACCTAACTGGGATGTGTTTCCATCCAAATTACATTTATCCTGGGTGCAAAATAAATACATTAATAATTTAAAAAAAATACTGACTGTAATTAGTTAGTAAGTAAGTGGTCCCTTTTTAGAGATTTACGCAGTCTATCTCAGGGGGCTGAAGGACTCTGAGATGCTTTGTCCTCCAGTGTACTTTCATTGTTCCTATAGCTAAAAGGCTAAAGGGGTTATTCAAAGAAAAGGGACTTGAATTCATGCCTTTCTTTAGAGGAGATTAAATATGATTTGGACTATGGACAATAATGTATAATATATTTAATGATGCCTGAAAATGTATTTGCAGGACTGCAGAGAATCTTTTTATATTTTTTATTATGAAAAGTCTTTGCATATATGAGAGGAGAAGGATACAGAGAAAAGTTGGCTGTTTTAAACTTTTAGAACTCTTAAGATGAGCAGAATTACAAAGTTTTTGGTACTTTGGGCCAAACACAACAAAGCTGCCATGGGTAGTTTGTTGTGTGCATTGTGCCTGATAAGTGCTAACAGGGTACATACACAATGCAAAGAGTGTGGGAGGAAGGAGGTCAGTAGGAGCCCTCAGCAGATTTTGTTTTTTTATTTTTTACTAGGGGCCCCTTTGCCCAGACTAAAAACTATTCTATGACTATTAATAATTGCATTTTTTAGTGGAACTACAGTGTTTTATGAGGATATTGTTTCATAGCATGTTATTTTTAGGCAGAATCACCACAAACACAATCCTTTTACCTTCAGAGAAAGGGAAAAAAAACCTGGAACAATCATGTAATCAGTTTATATCACCAGAGTTTCTGGTAACCAACCGAGGTAGGCAGGAAAGTGCTACTTGGCAAATGCTGGTTTAGTATGATATAAATATAAATTATATAGATCAGAACATGTTCGGAAAACTATGATGTCATTAACTTCACAACTTCACACTTATCACAAATTGATGAAATATTCTAAGATGGACATAGCACCTGTGACAACAACCATTGCTATCCACATCTTGAAGCATCTGACTTAGAAACTTAGACACTGCATGTAACTTGTATCCGGATTTTTCTTTTTGACATTAATGGTACTCACCATCCATCCATTCATCAATCCATCCACTACCATTTCCTGGTCCAAGCTGAGGTGTCTTGGCCTTTCGTTCTTTGGCCACCACCAGATGGAGAGAGCTCTTCTTGGAGTTACAAGGATATTTTGGAGACATACAAAGTGCTTTGAGAACTAGTCCACTTATAATTTTCTCTGGGTTGGCCACATTTGCAACACTACTTAGGATGCATAGGAGGTATCCAAGAGGCAGATGCCTCCACAGCTCCTCGTCCTATCTTTAAGGTTCAGCTCAGACAACTTTCAGTCAAAGCCCTTTTGTACCCTTGATCTTATTCTTTGGGTTACTATCCACAACTCTTACTCACAGGTAAGGGTAGAAATAATGATCTGTCCAGTAAATCAAAATCTTTGCCTTCAGGTAGAGGCACCATATCCTTCAGTGAAGGCATGATCATGACCCACCAAAGAATGTGGGTCACCCTCCTATTCTGGCTTGTACCATAAAAGTTACTAACAGAATCAGTGGCAACCCTGATGGAGTCTAGTGCTATTTGGGAACGAGTCTGACTTTTTGCCTGCAATGTGGACCGAGCTCATACTCTTAAAGTCATATCATGTTTTATACAATTTAAAACTAGTGACCGAGACCATAAACTCATCGGGAAAGTGTTCATTGATGAAGTGGCCTCTCTGTAGCCAGAGTACTTCCTGTTTCTCCTGCTGGTCATTAGAAAGAAATCAGGTTAAAGTCCCTTCACTTTTCTGACCTGGAAGCTCCATGCATCTTATATACACAGACAGGAAATTCAGTAAATAAATCCAGCAAAGAATGAGTAATTAGATTGGAAATAATTAAATAATTACATGAATAAAACAGCACACACATGTATCTATGAAATGTTTTCTTTTATAATGTACTCTGTGAATTCTTCTAAAAATCACCAAAGACAAGATGAATAAAGAACAAACACGTGACCTTGTCTTTCACTCTGGCTCATTTCTGATTAAATGAGAAGTTAAATTTTCATAAGTGGCACACTATCTTACTGTCTGTCATCTCTCACTGCCATATGAGAGTTATGACCCCTGGTAGCTGACAACTTTCACAAAAATAATAACACAGCCTCCCACCTCCCTCTCCCTCCCACCATAACTCTCTCTGTCTCCCATGAAGAGCCATAATATCCATTTCTAAACAGGAAACAGACACAAAAAGAACATATGCCCTTATGTAAATGGCCTGTATTTGTATAGCGCTTTACTTAGTCCCTAAGGACCCCAAAGTGCTTTACATTACATTCAGTCTCACACTGGTGATGGCAAGCTACATTGTAGCCACAGCTGCCCTGGGGCGCACTGACAGAGGCGAGGCTGCCGGACACTGGCGCCACCGGGCCCTCTGACCACCACCAGTAGGCAACATGGGGTTAGTATCTTGCCCAAGGATATTTGGCATACAGCCTGGAGCAGCGTGGGATCAAACCACTGACCTTCTGGTTAGTGGCTGACCTGCTCTGCCACCTGAGCTACAGCCACCCCAATGTATGCTTGGATGTATATCCCTGCATGCCTGTGTTTGTGCACAATATGAAATGCATTACTGCTAGATTTCTGCCCGCACGGGGTATCTGCAGTCAGTGTGTCATCGCAGAAATATCCAGTTTATTGAGTTGAAAATCGACCATGAGTGAGTGCACTTAGCCTTTGTGGAGAGACGGGGGGAAGAAATGGTAAAATGCACATTTCCCTCCATGGTTTATTTATCCTTTGCTTGCCTCTGGGATGCTCTGCTACATTGCTAGAAGCATGTATGTTAAAAACTCACAGACAAATAAACAGTCCAAGTAAACAGACCACGGCTGACCACGAATGCACAAACAATGATGCATATACATGAGGACAAAGAAGAAACCACCAGGGAGCACATACTATAGGACTCACACATAAAGCCTTTGATACAGCTGCTTCAACAAATCAATGACAACATGATCCTAATTATTGATTGATTGTATTATGGCTCCAAAGTTGTTGTATTTGTTATATTAAAACCACAAATAGGTGCTCTGACCCAAGTATTGATGCATTCAAGAGGCATTTCTAAATGCCCCTTGATGAAGCTGTAATCTCTTTCTTTAATCAGATGAGTAATTGCGACCTCAAGACTCATTTTAAAAATAGGAAAAGAAAGGGAAAAGAAGGTTTAAATGTGTATTTCTCCAGTATTGTGTAGTTAATTCAGCCAGTATATAAAATGATTGCGCAGGCCGGAAGGAAGGAGAGGGAGAATGTACGAACGCACGAAAGGGATGATGGATGAGGCGTGCAGAGCGACTAATTTGTGACCGGCTGTTCACACCTCTCGGCGGAGGAGGCAGCCCCGCTGTGTGAGCCGTGTAAGGTTCTGATTGCACTGATGTTATTGAAGTGACGCTCTCTAACTCGCAACACCTGGACCCCTCTGCACCGGATGGCCTCCAAGCCTTGGTGCAGGCCAAGAGGACACAGCAGGGGTGGAGGCGATGGTGTCCTAGCAGGTCAGGACTGATATCTTGGCCAGGTCGTGAACCTGCTCGCAGTTTGACATCCTCTGTTTGTAATTAGAGAATATATGAAAAGGTGCATGATGGGTAAGAATGTAAAAATTCCTCCTTGTCACTGATACTTTTTCAGCCTCAGGGGTAGCTATTTAGTTACAACAATAACAAAGTATGAAAAACTGCCATTCCTCTAACGTCCACTAGAGGCTGCAACAGTAAATCATTCACCGTAGGCTCCCATGTTGAAATGTCCAACTTTACAGCAGAATTAAACATGTTTACAGCTCGATACAAAAAGACTAATTTCCCCTCCATAACAACTGTATGGGAGTAAAAGTTTAATAACTTTTTCTAGAATGATGTTAAGGTCTATAATTAGGGTTGTGGCCTGACAGTTGGATGGTGACACAGATGGCTGTAGCTGCTAGATGTCTTCTAGTCTTCACCTCAGCTATCTGGAGTCCCTAAATCGGACCATGTTTGTGCTGCTGGTGCATTTTGAGGCATTTAAATTGTACTAAAAGGTGATGAACATTAGACAACATACAGTTTTCAGCACTGGTTTGGATGAACTGCAGCTTCCTGGAGAGGTCAAAACTCCAGCAACAATCATAGCATAAAGAACTTGGCCACAAGTACAGCACGTTTTAGTTTTTGACTTTATTGAAGCATCACATCATGGTGAAGTGAGTGTTTTGTTTGTTTTTTCCTTGGTTGATGCATACATTTAGATAAAACTAGTGAAAAAAAAATCTCCCTAAAACTCATCTGACATTTTTGACCTTATTCCAAAGTCAGGAAAAATCTGCAGTCACACAAAGAGATGAAAGTGAAAAATCTTTAAACATGACTGAAATGATTAACTGATTAAAATTAATTATGTCAATTAAACTTTAATGTGCTTGCCACTAAAGCTAAGCTCTGGTTTCTTTCTTTCGATGACGTGTAAGCAATGTAGTTTATCTTGATTCAGTTCCATGTGAAGCGTCCTGATGCAATAAATCAAAATGTGTTTTTTTGTATGCAGCTGAAAATAGTCACCAGCACAGCCATCCTCAATGACTAAGGACAGTAAAAATTTACAGGACCCAACAGGCTTGGAGCTTCAAGTCGGGGTA
Source organism: Etia nguti (assembly GCA_015106755.1). Lineage (NCBI taxonomy): Eukaryota > Metazoa > Chordata > Actinopteri > Cichliformes > Cichlidae > Etia > Etia nguti. Next base: position 14,852 of record VUQG01028159.1, on the reverse strand, counting down.
GAGGAAATTAATACTGTCTGTTGTGCTTTCATGAAGTTTGTTATGAGGAAGAAAAATAATGCCTAGGTACAGCCTCATTATTTAATATAAAAGTTAGTACCTAAAAAAAAATACCACGGACCAATAACATTTAATTTCACTGGTGTTCTATCAGTTTTTCTGAAAAAGAAAGATACATTAAGATATTGAATATATTGCCAAACGCATTGACTCACCCATCCAAATCACTGAATCCAGTCGTTCCAATGACTTGTATGGTCATAGGTATATAAAATTAAGCGCCTATGCATGCAGACTGCTTCTACAAACATTTGTGAAAGAATGGGTCGCTCTCAGAAGGTCAGTGAATTCCAGCATGGTACCGTGATGCAACCTGTGCAACAAGTCTACTTCTGAAATTTCCTCACTACTAAATATTCCACTGTGAACTGCTAATGTTCTTATAAAAAGCGGAAACAACTGGAAACAACAGCAACTCAGACACGAAGAGGTAGGTAGGAGGTAAAATCACAGAGGCACTATCGCTGAGGAGCAGAGTGCCCAGAGGTCGTCAACTTTCTGCAGAGTAAGTCACTACAGACCTCCAAACATCATGTGGCTTTTGGATTGGTTCAAAAGGGTTGGGTAAAGAACATAGTGGAATGGGATTCCATGACTGAACAGCTGAATCCGAGCCTTACATCACCAAGTGCAATGCAATGGTGTAAGTGGTGTAAAGCACACCACCACTGGACTACAGAACAGCAAAAACGAGTTCTCTGGAGTGATGAATCACGTTGCTTCGTCTGGCAGTCAGATGGACAAGTCTGAATTTGATGGTTGCCAGAAGAACAGTACTTGTCTGACTGCACTGTGCCAAACACAGTGTTGGTTTTTGGTTGTTTTTCAGGAGTTGCCCCCCATAGTATGCTGAAGCATTAAGAGTTCCTTTCATTGGAACTAAGACTTTTTGGGCAATTTCCTGCTCCCAACTTTGCGGGAACAGTTTGGGAATGACCTCTTTCTGTTCCAACATGACTGTGCACCAATGCACAAAGCAAAGTCCAAAAAAGACATGGATGAGCAAATTTGGTGTGGAAGAACTTGACTGGCCTACAGACAAAAAAACACCTTTGGGATCAATTAGAGCAGAGATCGTGAGCCAGGTCTTCTCGTTCAACATCATTGTCTGACCTCAGAGACTATTGTTTGCTAGCTTACAGGAAAAGGTGGTGTTTAAGGGTGAGATTAAAACACATTTAAATGTAATTATATAAAGGGTAGTGCTTTTCAGGTTTGTGGATATTAGTGTTTTTAATGCAGTGCATACTACACTGCAAATTAAATGCACACAATCTGGGGAAACCATGAGTGCTTTAAATATAAATGAATTAAAAGATGAATTACACCATCAGATCAGAGCTGGTTAATTGAACACATACTGTACACACTGCAAATTACATGTTCACTCGTGCTTTGGGGCATCCATAAAATCATAAACTAATATATGCAGTAATTAAAAACCAGGGCAAAGTATAAAGGCTAAGATTATATAATCTGACATAAAAAAGTAAAGTGATATTCACACTCATATTTTTCACACTGAAGTATGGGTGGGTTATTGCCTAATGAAATATCCATCAGGCTTGATAGCAAAGTTTCAAACTGGGCACACACTCTGTCTGGCAGGAAGGAATGAAACTCTGCTCGCTTATATGTTCTGACCCGCTTCAATATAACACCACCCTGCACATTTAGCTGACCCTCTCGCACCTTTACTGAGCTATCTGTGTCATATGAAAGACAGGCCAGACCTTTCATATGTCCATAAAGTTTTAACAAGCCTCACACACAGGTGGGGGAAAGGGGAGCAGAGACATTCTTGTCTGGTGAACACGTCCACATTTAAACACCAGGAGGACATCTTGGTTAATGCCATGGGGTCAAACATGGGGGATCTTATACTAGGGATGATATATGATATCTGCCTGCACTGCCAGCACAACTGCAAACACAATCTGGTTTTATCAGCTGTCTAACACCATCAATTCTCACGGAGTGGACTTTTATTTAGCGTGAACACAGAAAAACAAGGCCTTTTTATTTCTGATGCTGTATATCAGCAGGAAGCCTACAGGATTCTTTTGTCAGTTCATTCCCACTTGTCTTTGATCATTTGTTGTTGTTGATAATTCCTAATCTTTCTTTCCTCTCCACTGTTCACTGTGTTAGCACCAAATAAATCTGAAGTTTTACAGATATTATGAACATTTACATGAATATGAAAATGTCGTGATAGACTAGACTCTTTTTTTAGACATTTTTAAATGAATACTGTTTTAAGTAGTCTGAAAGGTGACTGAGGTCATTGGTCACTGATTTCTAAGCATGCGAAAATTAAGCTTTATTAATGAATTTCACACTGCCAGCAATCTCCTACAATCACTTGCCAAATGGTTGGGAAATAATTATAATTTTCCTGCATGCTTTAAACTCACAGCTAAACTTTAAAGTTCACAGGTAAGTATACACAGTGTACAACAAGAAAGTGTATTAAGGGAAGTAGTTGAAAATAGACACAATAACAGTATCTTCTTTAGAAAAATAAAGTTTTTAACAGGACTCTATGCAGTCCTCTGAAAAAAAATAACTACACTCTTACTGCATCCATAGGAAATACAAGGACATTTCCAAACAATTTGAAGTCCATCATTCTACAGTAAAAAATGTAACTCTAAGTGGAAAGCATTCAAGACAAGTGCCAGTCTTACCAGGAGTAGACATGCCAGCAAATTCACTCCAAGGTCAGACCATGCAATGCTCAGAGAAACTGTGAAAAAAAACAACCCAAAAATCCCCCAAGAGCTACATCTCAGACTCTGCAGGCCTCACATTGCAAGTTAAAGGTTAAAGTTGATGACAGCAAAATTAGAACAGCAAACAAGTATGGGTTGGTTGGAAGGGCTGCCAGGAGAAAGCCTCTTCTCTCTAAAAACAACATGGCGGCTTGACTTAGGTTTGCTTGCAGTCACTGAGTCAATCAAACTCCTCTTTGCACCAAAGTATTCTAGAGTCATTTTTAAAAAATCTTTTGTAGCATCTAAGACACTCTTCCTTTTTCTAACTGGACAATGTTTCTGATCTGGGACCTCACTTACCAGGACTAGCCTCTAAATCGGTGCACATATGCACATTTGGCATACGAGCATAAACAGTTGGCTTTTCCATCTGCCCTTGGTCTATTTCTTGTTAAACTGCCTCTAAAATACAATATTCAGCCGCATTCCTGTGAAGGTCTGGTTGCTTTTATCTACAATTTCTTTCTGTGGACAAATGTAGCAAATAAGATAAAGATGAAAAAGGACAAAAATCACACGACGATGAGGTTCATCTTAAGTGCCAAATGTTGGATTTGGTAAGAGTGGCTTGTCTAAAACAGATAAGAGTGTGGCAGAGGTGAAGAAATAATGGTTTGACCTTAAAATGATGGTGAATAGAAGTGCACAAAGGAGACACCAGCCACAGTGCGACTTTGTCATTTAGAGATGATGAAACGGAATAATAGTTATTAATGCTCTCAAAAGAATATTGCCTGATGGTAATGATGAAGCTTGATAACAATTACAGCTCGAGTGTAAGAGGAAGAATACCTGGCTTAATTAACCCAAATACAAGGGAAGATAGGCAGCTAAAATTTAACACTTCATTATTAATGCAGACTAATTACAACTGAACTTAATTAACTCCAGATCTGCAGTGCGACAGGTGTTGAGTGAAGCAAATTAAACACCAAGGAGAAAGAAAAATTTACTCCTAAATTATGCCCATTTTCAAACATAATAAATACATCTGATTTTATGTGTGGAAAAGAAGGTGCTTATTATACTTAACTTTGCTCATGAAGGTCCCTGGACTTCACACTGCTGATAAAAGTGGTCGTGTGTGGTACAAAATTTGACCACATTTGTGAAAAGACTCGTAAAAGTCAGAATCTTTTGAATATAACTGTTCTGTGGAGCAGGTTGATTGGGTCAGTTCGCACAGAGAATTAATAGAAAACAAAAGGAAAGCCAATTAAAATGGATGAAGAAACAGGGAAAGAAAGAAATACAGGGGAATAACATCCTTTGCTTTGCAGATGAGAGGGAGAAATAAAACTGAGAACAAGAGGAATGTGAATCTTGTTCAGTAGTAACAAAAGCTGCTCCTCAGCCTCTTATCGATATTACTCTTAACACATTATATTGTAATGGATTTGGACTGCTTCCTGACCAGCTGCAGTGTCCTGGAGTTTCCTGGTTCTCATGTTAAACATATGTAACACCACCTGTATTTACCCCACCCTCACCCTGCATGTAACACTTGGATGTTTGGGGTTTTTTGGGGAGTTTTTTTTTTGTATAAATTAAACCAACAACACTACAAATTTTAGCATAAAAAGTAGGAAAAGAGGTAACAACTGACACTAGCTAAGGTAGCTCAGGCAGTTTATCATTTAGAGTTCTAACCTTTGAAAACAAAGCTAATGAATTAATTAGCTTTGTCAAATGTTTCCTAGAGTTTTCGATTTTAAACTCTAATAAGCATTTAGGTTTTGCACTGTGCTGCATTGCGCAGGGCTAATGTAGCGTATTAGCTAAAACACAATCATGCTAGTTTCTTATCATCTTTGTCCTTTTACAGTAAGCAGCTTACTTTACTTTAATTTGTTTAGTATTCTAATAATCTAAGGATAAACTACACAGATCAACTACATCATGAATTTAAGCATCTGTTCTTTTAAGATAGTGTAGTTAGCTTTGTCTATTAATGAGCAAAAAATCAAAAAGCATACTGGAGAAACTAACAATCAGTGTCTTTCTGACCTGTAATTTTTCTATTTTGAACATTTCTACACAATATAATACAACTTCATACAATATAAACAATTTAAATATTTGCACATTCTGAATATCTTAACACTGTGACAGTGTTGCATAACCACTTGCACTTTAATTTTTTAAATTACACCCTACCCTTGTGTACATAGCACTCGTTTTACTTTATTTATTATTTTCTATGGTTAGAGTTAGTTGTATATTTAGTTCTGTGATGGGAACTTGCTGGATTTCATTGCTCAGCGTGACCATTTGTGTTTTGTGGTGTATATGACAATAAACGTCTTGAATCTTGAAAGCTGTTCTCAGTCAGTAATTTGGAGCACACAAATTATTTTTGATCCCACAACAAGAAAAAGCAGATAACATTACTTTTAGCTAAAGCTCCCTTAAGCTAGCCTTAATTAGCCACAGTCCCTGCAGGCACGTTATCTGTTTTTGTGAACTTATTTTCTCTCCCTCTCTCTCTCTGAGTGGTTGCACAGTGAAGTCTTGAATACAAAAAATAAAACTCACACATTCAAAAACTGACGGCAGCAAGATGGCTAAAACTGAACCAAAGGGAAGCTGGTGTTGTTTAGTCAGAATGTCAACTACACTGGTTACGAAAGAGTTGTGAACAGATGCCCAGAAAACTTCTTCACCCACAAAGACTACTGGTATTATCACCTGCTTTTTAAGGTATAAACCAATTTAAGTTCCTTATGTTAGTGTACGTGTGACTTCTATCTCAATTATTATGGTGTGTGTCAGAATTTACAAACCCTGTGATGTAACTGGTTACAGTAAGTGTGCAGTCAGTTAGCTTGGTGGGCTAAGAAGTAGGACCCAGAGCAAGAAGCTGTGAGTTTTTGTAACTCTTGTGGTGCAACAAGGATGCTTAGGCGGCGTTCAACGAGTACTATTAGCTGATGTCGAGCCAACTTTGAACCATTTTACCGTCATGAATAGACTTTAGGAAAAGACCAACAGACTACTGTAGGTAATGGGGAGCTTAATAAACTAAACTAAACTTATTGTCTGGCCAGAGCACACAAACACTGGTGTCCTTGTTGCTCTCTCTCACTCTGACACACACACACACACACCAAGAGTTGAGGGTCTGTTTCTCGTTGTGAGAGTTTTTCCTCCTTCTAGAGCTTCCTAGCCAATGCTGATGAGCCCTGATGCCATTAGTGCTGATTTCATGTGACAGCGATGAAACTGGATAATGAAAATCAATAAGCCAAGCTTCTCTAAGCCTGCAATTGTCAACTTTTATAAATCCCTCTCTTGGCCGGGGCAGACCTTCCTCGGCTACGTACAAACAGATTGTGCATGCGGACAACAAAAATCCTCTCAAACGCATACACGCAAAGAGATATGCATGCTCACTGCAAGCATTTCCTGCTGCACAGAGGTCAGAATTAATGGTTTCTAAAATCAGTGGATACCGCATTAACCATACAACATTTAAATGAATAAGTGGAGGGTCATAATTTTAATAAGTTACTCATTACGCCTGTTAAAGGTCAAACATTTTTGTTGTCTGTTTATATGCTTTTCTGTTCTCTTAAATATGTGTTGCAGTCCCTTCTCAGGCAAAACCGCTAATCAAATGTAATTTCGGCGCATTCCATTAAACCACATTTCCATGGTCTGACCTCCCTCCCTCCCCAAGGCCCTTTTGTTTCCCTCTATTTTCCAACTCTCTCTGTATTACATTCACAGACACAGATCGATTTTCGCTCTCTGCAGCATCCAAGTTGGACAAATTGCATTTACCTGCTCCACAAATGCTTCAAATAGAGAGAACAGCGGATAATGAGAAAACTGGCAAACAAGACGCAGGAAGGCGTTAGGAAACTAGAACAACGACAAGCCTCACTGCCATTCCATCACGCTGATGCAGAGTGCGCTGTGTTGATTGTTTGCGGATTGGAGAAATGGGTGGATGCTCTCTGAGCACAATAGGCCTTGATTCGGTGGCTGAATATTCTGTCTCTCTCTCACACACACACACATAAACAAAAAGAGCGAATTGACAAACTTTCTTCCAAAGATTGCAAGTTCGGCTTTTGATCATGAAATCACGCTTCACCTTATTTCTTTTGTTTCTTTCTGTCAACCTTCAGTCGGGTGCTGCAGCTCTGAGAGATGCACCTCTGTAGCTTTCCCTCCAGCTTTCCTCTTTTCTACTCACACGACTTCTGGCAGACGCTGCTGCTCTGGGGAACCGAAGGACAAGAAAAGGGCCAATGTTTGTTCATCCCACAGTGAGAAGGTGTGTGTGCGATCACAGCGAGGGACTGATGATAGCCTGTGTTTTCAGCAGAGGGCCTTGCGTCCTTTTGTGGAGGGGAGCACTGACTCATGAATATCTGGCACCACAGCTGACAGTGATTGGCTATTGTTGCGAGCCGTGCGGCCTTGTCTGTGCTCATTGCCCGTGCATCCGACGACAAACAGCAGCAGCCTCTCATCCCACCTCTGACGGCGGACTCGACGGTTTTAAAACCACATGGAACAAACAGCAGCGTGGCTGTAATTGTGCGCGGTGAGCTCGTATTAGTTTAATTGGGGGATGATAGCTTGCCCATCAATTTTGTCCTTGGAAAAAGGAAATCCATTCTCTGCAAGGTTCAAACAACAATAGTTCTCATGAGGTTTTGGTTGGAGGAATATTGTGTTAACCTTTAAATGCATGGGTCATTTTTCAAACACTATTACATTCCTTGGCGACTTGACTAAGGCAAATGAAGCTCATATATTTTAATCATATTCTTTCTAACCTTTTCAGAGTGTGTTATAACAACAAAACACAAAATATAAAATATGTGCTTTTGCTATTAATAAAATCATTAATAGATCATCAATTGAGGTCAGAAAAATGTTTTTTTTTCTCTATTCATCAATCTTGTCATCTTAAACTTTGTGCTCATACTGTCTTACATTGCACACTACAGCTAACAACCTTAATAAGTAATAAAGAATGATGTCACCTGTTGATCGCAATTTTTATGGTCAAGCGACATCTACAGTTAGGGTTTGGTTAAGACCCAATTCTATTTATATAGTTTTAACCTGTGTGGAACAACCAAATGGAAACTTTTTTAATCCTGAGAGATCAAAGTGATCATCAGTGATGATCCAACACGAGCCACTGACCCCAAGAAACAGCTGAGGTGGTTTTAACTGTGGACAAACTAGAAAGGACGACATCTACAGATTCTACAGGTCATGTTTGGCGTTGACTGGTGAAGCTGATATCGACCTTTTATTGAAGGGATAACATTGAAAACACATGCAGTAAAGTCCAATGTCCTACACATTTACAGATCATGGATTCCTTTTTTGAGTTTAATGGGTTTATTTCTTGCTTACAGGAAAACATCTGAGCAACGATGTTGCGATGAAACACATGGAAATGGGTTGCGGCTTTGTGTGTCCTGATGAGTGGGGCATCTGTCTTGACTTGAGATTGAGCAGATAGAAGCTGAGAGAGGAACACAGTAAAACGCTTCAGGAAATCCACAAATGAAATGCCAGACCTCCTTCCCTGTCCAATCTATTTCCTATGTAATCTCAGCTCTGCCTGATTACTGCACAGCAACCCGGCTATGCTCCGACTGTCATCAATCAGTCATTATCACCTTCCTGCTTGGATCTAGAATCTAAATGAAAAAGACACTAATAATTGGAGGATTAGACAGCATCTGAAAAACTTTCTTCTTGCAAATAATCTTCAGTCACAGTTGTAGATGGTGGAACAGATATTTCCCTCTTTCCTCAAACTTTTCTTTGTTTTTGGCAGTTGACCTCTCTTGCTGTGACTTCCAGCAACCGGAGGCATGTTCTCCTTTTGCATGCTAATGAAATATTAGTCATGTAAGCTCATCTTGCTGAGAGCATTTTGACTAGCGTGTGTAAAAAAAAAAAAGTTGGAGGCGTATATTCTGCGTGCCAAGCTCATTAGACATGGTTGCAGAGTCTGACACTGTAAAACTTTGGGTGAAATTGCTTAAAAGCCTCTGTGTAAAAAGATATTACTTTTCCTTGTCAAATGGCAAATAAAGTCCAGTTAATCTCGGTAAAGCCTGTGCTGGCCAAAGGGAAACATGTACAAACAAATCTATGAAAAATGAACTATATGTTTCTAGGAAATTAAATTTTAGACCGCAAATGCCCCTCCTTGCCAGCCCAGCCTCTTCTACCCTCCAGACACAAACCCTAAGGCAGCTGACATCAACGGTCTGTCCCATTTCTCTCCATCATCTATGTGATGTATTGGACCATAAATATTTATGCAAGATCAATCTGGCCCCGTGACATTTATAGGACACAAAATATTCAAGCAAATATGCAGTATTATTCTCCAGAAACAGTGCCAGTGTTTGGCTCAAACTGTGCTGGCTCAGGATGATTTACAGTGTGAAGACGACAGATACAGTCATGCTACTTGCTCTAGGCAGTGCTTATTCTTTGAGCTCAGTGCTAACACATTTTTAGCATGATAAACATTATTTTGTGTAGTACTTCTAGCTGGTATTTTTAGCCATGTGAACAGGCATAGCCATAGGAATGCTAATGTTGGTCAAGGCACAACTTGCTGCATATAGAAACGTCTATCTGATGGCTTTCTTTGGCATTCAGGCTAACAGTAGGATAGATCCTGCTCACTGAATTTATTTTTATTCTATTCTAATTCAGTGTAATTCAGAAGATTCACCAGTTAGCGCACATTAAAACATAATTTTGGTGCATATCTTGACTTAATTATTGGATTGAACTAAAATCATTTTGATTACCAGACCACAGACTGTAATATATATAGGTGACATCACTCACTGATTTTAAACTCCACATTTTGAAGCATGAGTATTATTGGTTGAGCGTCCATCACGTTGGTTTTTTAACCTAGGAGTTACCTAATACAGATAAAAAAAAGTGACATTTATCAGCTAATGCTAGCAGTCTTTGTTAGCAAGCTGTGTCTGTGAACTGTGTATGAAAACTGAAGCACAAACTTCTGGGACACATACAGCAGGCCATAATAAACATCAATATAATCCACACATGGCCATGCATCTAATTCCATTTTCCAGATGATGGGCCAGGTTGGGAGCCAGCTTCAAGTGGCATCAATAGAAACTGCAGCTGTGACACGAACCGATCCAAAATGTCCTTTCATAGAATTGTTAATTTTATCCAAAAACATTTTTTATCTGTAAAGTATAGTGCTTTAAAATTTATAAGACCACCTGTCATAAAAAAGAAACAAAAAAACCCACCAGTATTTTAGAAATCTGTCAGAAATGTGTTTAAAACTAAATTATTTTGTTATCTATTAGGCATATAAAAAGTTCTCTGAGAAGTCAGAAATGAATTAAGCATCATACAAAATCACTAAAATTATTGTTTTTTCTGTTAAAGAATGCAAGTAAATAAGTGTAATTTGTCATCTTCATAAAATAAAATGATAATAATTTGAATAATGTGTTTTCATATTTTTTCAGCTTTTCTCTAAAACAGAAGAAAATGATGAACATCAACAATAATTATATTTTTATCATGAAAAATTAAAGAGCTTGGCCATATTGGATTAACCATTAGAGAAACATAAATATAATAATCAATGCTGTTAATGTAGAGCTAGTGTGACAGAAAACGTCTTTTGGCTGGTGGTGTAATGCATTTGTTAAGCACTGTGCGTCTCCCCTCTGTGTACTTCAACTTTTGCACTATTCACAGAAAATTATAAATGCAATGAGATGTGGAAACAAACGGCCACATTTTGATAGGCATTTTTTAAATTCGAGTGTGTTTTTAATATCATAATTATTTTTATTATTTCACTGTTTGTGTCATCCTTGTGAGACTTCTATTCACATTACAGTGAACTGACCCTAAGGGACAATAACAATGACCTTTAACATTAAACTTGAGGATCTGAAAATAATGGTTTTAACTTTTATTATTTTATACATACACATACAATACAGCAGTAGATTTTTTCTGTTTATCATATCATTTTATCATATTTGCCACCCATGTGGTCAATACATTTAAAAAAATGATAACAGTCCTAAAATAATCCTCTCACGTCTAGTGGAGCTTATTTCTGATACAGAGGATCAGAAATTTTAAAAATTAGCCGAAATTTTTAAAAAAAATGCTTCCATTGACTCAGAGATTATAATAAAGATCTATCGAGACCTGTGTGTCCTGTTAGTATTTCCTGTAGCTACATTTTATATCTTCAGAGGTTGAGAAGAAAATTTGAGTCAGAGCTGAAATCTTCAGCTTTTCAGACTACAAAAACCTCAATTTCAACCTCCTGTCACCCACTCTGCTCTCATCTTAACCTCAGAGTTTAGAACCTTTGAGGAGATGTTGACCACACCGCCTGCAGCCGAAAGCCTCTGGTCAAAAAGAACCTCTGGTGTGGCAGCCTCCCCCTCCACTACACCAAACTCGAATATGAGCACAGAAAGACCACAGCAGGAAATCACTCAGTCGACTGCTTCACTCAATGCGGAACACAAAGAGAGACCAACCGCGGTAAGATTTTTCTATCTCAACCTTGAACTTGGATGTTAAAGAAGCAAGAAGAGCTAGAAAAGATTTTTTTTTCTGAAAGTTATATTGCAGAAATGTTGCCACTTGTGAAAACTGTGTAAAGGTGAACAAGCCAGCAGTGAGGGAACTTTGGCATGAAGGAAGAAGAGTTAGATTTAGGTCCGCTTATATCCCTTTTTATGGAATTTTAACCATCTGACATATTCAGCTGGAAATTGTATAACAGAAGGACTATAACGTAAAATAGTCTAGTTTCCGAATCTTGTTTACTTCAGGTAAAATAAACCTTAACCCTGCCTTTAAGTGGGGACTTGGTGGATGTTGAGAGGTTAACAGTGATGTTACAATTTTTACAAAAAAATTTGAGTTAGTTTAGAGCCCTGAACTCTAAATTCATGTTGGGATACTTAATTTCTAAATGTGCTATTCCATCACAATCTACATCCTCATAAAAAGCATCCACACATGTATATGGATATGAAGCTACACCCCAATGTTTTACCTTTCTAGGTAATTCTAGGTGCACAATTATGCCTAATGTAGATGGAG
>VUQG01028149.1:3074-15995 GCA_015106755.1 Etia nguti | reverse complement strand
GTCTAAGGAGCTTGGAAAGAAAAGTGTCTGGACTTCTTTAAGTTTCCTTGAAGACGTTTCATCCGAGAAGCTTCTTCAGTTCTAAGAGCAACTGGTGGAGAGTCCCAGATTTTTAAGCCCTGTGGGAGTGTCCCCCCAAGAGGGACAATGGACCCCCTGTTGATCCTCTACCTAATCACACGAGCCAAGGTGTGAAAATGGGTGTAGGTCACAATCAGCCAAGGTTTCGGGTGAGCTCATTGTGAAACCTAGCCCCACCCTGTCATGTGATTTCCTGAGGTCAGATGGCCTGGGATGTGAGTGGGCGTTAAGGCGTCTGGGAAGGATCTCAAAACTGGATTATAGATGGCAGACAGTTGCTGTCATAAGCCCCGCCCTCTGTTCAAAGATGGTCGTTCACAGTGAACATAGATGCTTCTTTCACTGAAGAAGCTTCTCGGATGAGAGGTGAAACCTCTTCAAGAAACCTAAAGAAGTCCAGACACTTTTCTTTCCAAGCTCCTGAGACTACGATGACCTGGATGACTGAGAACCTTCACAGACACCTTCTGTCAGTTATTTCAAGTATATTAAAATGAGTTCCAACAGCATAAAAAAGTTTAAAAAGGACAAAGAAAACAAAATGAATTCAAAGTAAACACCACCCAGAGAGTGAGTCTATGTTTCAAACTGTCACTGATGTGTTCCTGCTGGGAAACAGTAGGAAATTATAATCTACTACGACAGTGATAACAGATTAAATATGAGAAGAACACCGAGGGTAACAGAATACCGTGCAGGTTGAGTATATATGTACACTTACTGAGTACGTCTGCATGCAGCTCTCCATCTCCGCCTGAGTGAGCGTGGTACTCTCTCTCTCCTCTGGGGGATCCATCCACGATTCCCTTTTCGTTTTCGGCTCGACCCTCTCCGCGCTCCGGCCTCTTCTTCTGTGACGCAGTGATGCGCTGCTCTCAGATCCAGAAGGCAGCGGGGCGGCGGCGGCAGCACCAGCGGCAGCATTAGTAGCCTCAGCCCCGCTCGAGTCCTTCACATCATGAATTCCGTTGTCGTCGTCGTCGTCGCACATTTCGAACACCGAGGCCGGGTCCATTCCCTTTTCCACCATGGTGGGGCTTCCCTCCTCCAGAAAGCTGCTGTCCACAGGGGGCCCCCCACAGGCCGCCTTTCTGTCCACCTTAACAACAACATCGCTGATCAGCTACGTCATTCAACCTCTAAAGCGTGAACATGCTAACGCAGGTCACTTGGCACTGTACCTTCTCTATGAAGCTCACTTTCCTCAGCTTCAAGCCGCAGTCGATCAAACTTTCCTCCTCCGTCTCTCCTTCGCTGAACCTCCCGCTGTCAGCCTCGTCCTTCTCACCTCCCTCCTCCTCATCAGGTACTCCACATCCCCCGTTCAGACACTTCTTTTCCCTGAGAGCAGGTGAAGAGACGGATAAACGTCAGACCAACTGTGTGCCAACCACTCACAGCGACGTTCCGGTGGTCTGTGTACTCAGTGTCTGATAGCTATGAATCATAACTGCATGTGGTACGTGAACAAAAGCAGAGGACGATGAAGTGTCGTTCTGTCTGAACCTGAGCAGCTCTGTTTGTAGTGACTAATGCAGTAGGTGTTGGTGTGAATGACAGCTAAACGCATAAACGGTTCGCCACACCGAAACAACCGGATCTTTCAGCACATGCTTTCTTTACTGCATTATTTTTACTGAATGGCTCAGAGCACGACCTTCTTTCCGGCTGCCCCACTCCAGGCCTGGTGCCCCTCAGTCCGGGTCCTGGCATGGTCTGGTCAGTGGGAGATGCCATGGCTTTTCCAGCTGCCAGCCGGGCGTATTTCAGCAGCACTGAGAGCAGCAGGTCCCACACGGCTCTCAGCGTAAGCTCTCCCAGCTTGTGACGCTCATACAGGTAAGGCTGCACCACCTCCTTAACATTTTGAAGGAACTGGCGTATGATGAGTAGAGTGGCCAGCATCTGAAAAAACACAAGGGCAGAGAAACAGCTGCAGCACTCACAGATCACAGCGGACTGATTGGAGCATTTAAAAGAAACACGTCAGGATAAATTAAAGTGGACAGAGCGCAGGAGGAGCAGTGAGAGAGAGAGAGAGGACTTAATAAAATAAGGGAAGAACATTTCAAATAAAGAGACATGTATGCAGACTGTGTGCTCAAGGAAAGCTCCACCCGAATGGTTCCCTATTCAAAGGAGTGGGAAGGACTTTGTGATGTCTGTGTTAGGGAGCAAATTCTGGTTTATCCTTTCAATCGTTGTGTCACATTCTAATCTAACTCTAAAAAGTACAGCAGCCTTCCACCTACCAGACCCCGCTGCACACGGCAGACAAGAACGAACCGCCGATCTCAACTAAACTGTTCCGCCAAGCAGAGACACAATGTGACACACAATATTATATAGACACAATATTTACCACGCGCACCCCAATAATTAAACCTCCACCCTGTAACAGGACAGGCTCGATTGAAAAGTTCATCAGTCTTGCAACTACAAAGTCTCTTTAGACGCAGCAGTCAAGATGTGCGACAGGCTTATTTGTGGACAGCTGACTAGAAGCCGTCAAAGTTGTCATGTTTTCTCCAGCACTGTCATGTCTGCTTTTTGCAACAGGAGACACTGCAGCACCTCTTCCCACGGCCCGGTCCCTCGTCTAAATACTTTGATCTGTGGATGAACGGGAGAAGTCTTTAAGTTTTAAAAGGAACTGACGGGAGGCAGAACAGCTACGATTTGTTTCATCTGTTTTCCCAAATAAAATAATTTCATTAGTTTTAATCTTACGTGTGAGTCCAACAAGGACACTCACAACCTTTTTTTTGCTTTGTTTCTGAAAAAGTAATCTGGGAGAAGAAATATAAATTATGCATGACAATAAGTACAAAGATTAAGATTAAACGAGTAACTGTAAGTGAACACAACTATACTCTTATCATTTTGGGATTCATTACCATTTGTAACAACACTGTAGACTTTCATTTAGGTTCGATTCCTATTGGATATGAAAGTTTCTCTGTCTGTGCACAAAGTATTTATTTAGCTTTACAAAATAAAGTTGCTTAATTAATCTGGTTAAACTCTGTGATCTTCTGGGTTTTTTCCAACAAATAATGTTGCTTTGTTTCTCTGATCTTGTCAATAACCACAAAAAAAGAAATTGAGTTGCATTAAACCGTAACTGAGCTTTAACAGTCAAAGCCAAGTGGTTATTATGTCTTCATTCATATAATACATACACGCACAGGTTAGACATTTTCAGGGACTGCATCACCCCCAAGCTTACGATCCATTATTGCCTTTAATCTAAAAGCAGTTCCTCCAGGTCAAACACTGTGCTGATGCACAATACGCTATACAGAAGATGTAAGCTACAGCACAGAAGCACAGAAAGCATAATGGACATGATCATATCTTCTGTCAATAATGGACAGTACAGGAACTGAGAGAAGGAGACGCTGTTCTCTGATTTCCAATATATATATCTAAGCACTGCTTAGTCACATAACAGCTGATGTCTCTCTCATCAACTGGAAACAAGAAAAGTCAGACATGTTTTCAAACTGATTTTAGCCTTTCGTGGTAGCTCTAGTAAATGGATTAACTGGCTCTGAAAAAGTCAGTAAGCTTGTACTAACATGTGGAGAACCTGGGCTGTGCTGGTTTGAACTGGGAAAACTGGGAAGTTAGCTGACACCGAATCCAAAAGGTGGAGCAGATGGTGAGAAGCTGAGGGACAAGTGGTGCGAAGTGCCCTGAACAAGATGAAGAGGGAAAAAAGCCCAAAAAAGAAATCCACAAGTCCCATCACAAGGAATACCAAGGACTGATCTTCAGATGAAATGACCCAATAGAAGAAGTATGAAGAGGTGTGTTTTGAGAGTTGATGTCATCGAATGTAAAGTTTGTTTTAAATAATCAGACATTATCTACTGACAGCTACAAAGTCCCAAGTCTGCAAAATATAGAGATGTAAGGAAAACAGCCCTGCAGCCATTTAACAGCGTGGAAGTTTGGAGCTTTCACCAGAGAGCCAGTAGACAAACCAGCATATGTTCTTTACAAAGCACACTTGCTGACTGATTGGCACCGAATTGGCATGCAAGGCATAACGGAGGTGTTCAGAAACAGACCTCCGACCTTCCCTACATGCGTAACAGGGATCGTACTTTGTTTCCGAGTAAAGCCCTGAAGAACCAGGGAACAGAGACCACGAGCATCTTGATCTTGAGGGAGACGTGAGGCAGCACATTGACCCGGACCTGCCGCTGCAGACTCCTGATCAGAGACAACACCAGCAGCATCTTCCACAAACGGACAAACGCACGGATGTGGGATTAATGACGACATCGACGAGTGCGTGTAAGTATCTGAGCGGTGGAAACTTCTCACCTCTTTCAGGCGCTCCATGTCTTTGAGGTAGAATCCAATGTAAAAAAGGCTGAGATAGGAATTTACAAACTGAAACTGCAAGAGAAAGAAATGCCAGGTGTGATTAAATAGGAAGAGGAATTAGCACTATAAATCACCCGAGTAAAGGAAGACACTTACAAGAACCATTTTGATGATGAGATTTTTCTCATAGGCACTCTGGAGTCTATAGTTTTCTGTGGAAACACAACATCAGCCATCTCTTAATACACCTGGCGAACCACTAAAAAAAATGCAACACAGTGAAAGTTTTGATAATTAACTACTTAATTAGTAACTGATATACAGACTGGTGCTTCTACAGTGCTTCACTCCTTTATTTGAGCACTCAAAGCACTTTCTTCTACAAGCCTGATTCAACCAATCACACTCACACTCATGCAAGGGCCTTTTTCTTCCAGCTTAACATTCACACATGCTGACGGACGCATCGTGTCCAGACTACAGGAACCTTCTGATTAGAACGACCTGCTCGACCTCTCGAGCCACAGCCAGCTCAGCAGGTAGCCCTCAAAAGGAATTGTAAGCGATCCACAATTAATATTAAGGGAAGCGACTTTTTGAAGATTATCTTCAATAAGAGACGCTCTGCTCTGAATCAGCTGTTACTTTTTACCAGCCTAGAAGCTCAGCTCTCACCCATGTCATTGAGCCAGCAGGCGATTTTCCTGTACACCTCATCACATGCAGTCACAGTGATAGCTAGCATGATTTTGGGGATGAAGCGAGCCAGCCGAGGCATTTCCTTGATCCCCATCACAAACTCCTGCAGAGACACAAATACAACTTCTCACTTATCAGCTCCCAAGATAATAAACACTCACATTCTGGAGCCGGATTATGAAGCATGGAGTCTATTCATGTATTATTAGTTACTGTCTGTTGTTTTTGGTTTCGTGGCATAGCCATTAAAGCTTTTTTAAAACGCTTCATTACGTCAAACTCTAAAAGAAATTTGACAAAAGAAGATGATTTTTTTCATGTTAAATTTGCTGCTGCTGCATTCATCAAAGCGGGACACAACAAAGAAAACAGATGCTGACAGCTGGACTGACCTGCAGCTCAAAGCAGATGAGCATGACCAGGAAGACAAAACAGAGACAGAGGATACAGATGGGCAGGCTGACCAGCCACCTGAATAGACGCCTCCGCCACGGAGGATAGTAGAACTCCTCGCATCCCGTTATAGGACTGCAGCGCTTGATTCCCTGCAGACAGAGGAAGAGAACATGAAACAGCGTTAAAGAGGAGAGGCTGGAAGGAAAAAGTACCATATTATCTGTAGAAAGCACTTTGCTTATTTGAGTTCTCAAAGGTAAAATGTGAAGCGGAGCCTTCAGCCATCTCTCACACGGGAGACTCGCTACCTTTATTGTTAGCTTTAAAACGTTCCTTTTGATAAAGCCAATATTTTAGGGGTGGATCAGGTGACCCTGAACCACTCATTAGTGGACAATGACAATAACAGTCATATTTTTGTTTTGTGGTTTTTCTCCTCTTTGCATTTTTTTTCTTCAACTTTTGAAAACACAAAGTGCAAAATGTGCACATGTTTCACATAAATGCACGTCTACAGCTGGTACAACACGCTGCTGCGGTACAAGCAAACGAGAGCACATAACCCCAGTTTCAGTGCCCCTTCATTGGCTTCCCATTAAGTTTTGAATCCATTTTAAAATTCTTGTATTTGTTTTAAGAAGAGGTCTTGCCTCTTCTTATTTGTCTGAGCTGCTTCACCTTTACGTGCCGTCACGTGCTCTTTGATCAGCTAACCAGGTGCTTTTGACTGTCCCGAAGACATTTTAGAAATCCCAAGGAGGCCGAGCCTTTGCAGCTTTGCCTCCCAAAATGTGGAATGAGCTTCCTCTGGAGCTCAGGCAGGCTCCATCCCTCGCTGTTTTTAAAACTCATTTAAAAACACACCTTTTCTCCTTGGCCTTTAGCCCAGTGTGAGTTGTCATCTGTGTTTTTGCCCTTTGTATGTACCTGTACTGATTTATTCTTTTGTTCTCATATTTCTATTTTTGTACAGCACTTTGATCAGCTGCTATGTTGTTTTTAAAGTGAAATTCTCACAAGCACTGTTTATGCTTTTTCTACTGAAGTGCTTTCTATCTAACATTCATACTTCATTATTTTCTTTCCCAAGGATATTTGGCATGCAGGCTGGAGCGGCCAGAGATCAAACCACCAACCTTCTGATTAGCGGATGACCTGCTCGACTCCTGAGCTACAGCCACCCAATCAATCAATCAATCCTCAGTTCCACTGTTGGCATCTCCTTGTAATGGAAGACTAACTAAACCCCCATTCCCAAATTATATAATTAAAGTTTTTGTCAATAATAGCAGGACAAAAAAAGAAAATTGTACAGGTGTCAGCACCATTCTTATATGGTTGCTATCATTGGTGAGCATTTAACAACAGGTCGGTCTATTTTCAGCTGTAGTCCTGCAGGGATGTTTTTCCATAACAAGGACAGCATTTAGCCAGTTTCTCCAGTGTGTTATACTGGGAGCTTCTCCAAAGAAGCTATTGTTTCTCACTTTTAAATATTATCTGGATATTTGCCCACTATAGAGCATATATCACTCAGCTTCCTTACATGTTGGACTATTTGTTGATTTATGCTCTGCTTTAAATCTGTCTTCCTATTTTTCATCAGCTGTGTTTCTTTTCTTTCTGTCACACTGAACTTTTAGATCCATACTGTTCACCTTTAATTCCTGTTGCAAAGCTTTGTAGATGTTCAGTATTGCTATATTGTCTTTATCTTACAGCATAAAGCACCTTGAAATGACTGAATCAGAGTTTAATTTCTCTCACCCGGAACTGAGGTCGTGGTTCTTCCAGGGACTCCGCAGGCGCGTCCAGCGTTCCCCACTTATACGCCAGCTCGGCCCCCCTCCGCTTCCAGCGCTCCAGAAACAGAGTGGCCCACACCACATTGAAGAGGGCAAACACCACGCAGCAGATGTCCCGGCTCGTCTGAGGCAAGCATGCAGACATTTATCGGTTTGATTGGGGGTGTCGTTGTTTCCTATTGATGATTTAAGGCGCTTTAAGCGCGTGGCTCGTCTCTGCTCACCTGATCGGACTCGGTGAGCATCCAAAGCACAAAGCCGATCACGGCGGGATATAACATGGAGGTGGTGTAGAAACCGAGCCAGGCAAAATACATGGCAATCTTGACCCCAAAGTAGTCACAGATATCATCTGTTTATGAGATTGATAAGATACCAGTAAGGGAAACAGCAGGAAAAACAGCAAAGTCAGTGATAGAAACAGCGTAAAAGCGTGCTTTGATCTACTAACCTAATGGCTGCTTCTCACAAACAGCCTGGACCCAAGACTTCATCAGCTGGCTGAGGATCCTCTGCTCATGGAGAGGGAACACCTGCTGGATCACACCTCTCGCACTCAGCTCCGGGACTGCAGAGAATAAAGCGAGCAGCAGAACATATTTAAGCAGATGATTTACTTTATTTAGTTAGAGAGAGAAACACTCGAGGAGAGGAAACCATAAACTGGAGTAAACAATCACACACATTGCAGCCTGCTGAAGACGTGCCTTCTGTTTAATAAAGACAAATATTACAAAAGAGCGTTTAGCTGCGCTGCTCTGATCACTTACTGATTGGCTGGCCTTCCAGGAAGCTGATATTATGAAGCACCTCCCCTTGTTTGGCACGAAGATTGTCCAGCCAGTATTTAATGATGCTCTGCCTCTCCTGCAGCCGCCGAGAGGAGGAGGAGGTAGCAATGTGAGAAAAACTTTTCCAAGTGTAGTTACCTGGGAATAACTGGAGTCGCACTGACCTGCGAGGTGAAGAAACACAGCTCGCTCTCAATGTTCTCGTAGATGTAGTCCTCCTCGCAGGAGAAGCTTCGTGTTCCTCCGCCAAACTCGGGCTTCACTGCTTTCCTCTGTCCCATTTCCTCGGCGCCTCGCAGCAAACTGCACGACAACATGCTACATGTTTAATCTGTGTGATCTGCAGTGCATTCATCTCGTCTAATTGAATCTCCTTTTGTTTCTAATTGCCTACACGACGACACCCGGGCTCTCACACTCTGCTGGTGGTTACACTGCACATTATGGAGGCGGCGAGAGGAATAATGGGAGTAATTGCATAGTAACGGCAACACATAGTGTTGTCTCCCTTTTTTTTACACCTATGAATTATAAACATGTATGTATGTATACTGGCATGGTCCTTTTTTCTTCTAACACGGGTTTGGACTGTTGGTTAAACTGATGATTGAACACTAAAAATAATCACAATATTCAGTTACCTGATTTATCTCCATTAATTCACAACACTGCAGCATTTCTATTTGGCCAGTTTTCCACATTACTAAGAAAAACAATGGATTGTCCTTCAGCTGTAATGTCTAAACCTCTCATTTCCCATCATGCCTTCCTCCACATCTTCTATCCCCATGCTCTCGTCCTCTTTCATGCCCACGCTGTCTTCTCTCAGCCTCCCCTCTTCATCCATCACTCTTCTCCTCTCCTTCTATCCCATCATCCTTTTTTTTCCATCTCTGTCTGTCCTTCCCGCCGGCCTTGTGCTGAAATCTCAATAATAATGCAGCTCCACACCCTCTGTTCCCTACAGGCTAAGAGCTCACCTCGCCCTCACATGTATATATAGTCTTTACACGCACACACACAAAGAAGTACAGCCGATGTGGGCCTGTAACAGCCATCCATCATGCAGCTCCATGTACTCGCAGGGGCAGTACAAAGAAGCATGGACGGCACCTGATGGATTACAGCAGAAATCTGAGGCGTAAGCTTCTGTTTCACGGCTGAATACTGCTTACTGCGCAGAACCGTCACAATAAAGGTCCTTGTGTGAGGAAGAAAAAAATAAGGCTTTATCTGTTTAAACCAACTGTTTAGTAATCTAAGCCAAAACCAGGAGGCCTTTTAGAGGTGTGCAGCTCCTGCTGCGGCCAGGAATCTTAATGAGATTCTCTCTTTTCTTATTTCATCAAAAAGTGTTCAGCTTTTTTAACAAGAAAATACCAAAACACAAAAGAGAGAAAGTCTTACTGTGAGGCTGGACTCAAAGTGTGGACAAAGCTAACCTTGTAAAAGAACATAATACTGCTGATGGAGAGCTCTGCATATAAGAGTTTATGCTAATGTAGCAGAGGTAATGCAGAAACTCAGCAGATCCAAATGGCAAACTGTAAACTGCCCCGTCAGAGCAGCAGAATGAGTAACTGATGACATGTCAGGTAAGAAAATGTTCTGTTACAGCTGAATTTGCTGCTTTCAGTTAAATGAATGAAGCCTTTCTGAAAATAATGCACAAAACGCTCCCGAAGCCACACGTACAGCTCCATCCTGTACCCAGGATGCTTCTCTTTCAGCGATAATAACAACACAATTTCTCATCATGTGACTATATAAAAACATGCATACAGGACAAATGGCACAGCTGAACATATCCAATAAAACTAAAACAGGAAAGGATTTTTCACACTGCTTCATCATTGACCGGGAATCATTATCCAAGGGGAATTCAAGAGGACGTGGAGTACTTTCTGGGTTATCATTTCTATCACATAAAATGTAGGTCAACCAACCCAACAGCAGGTGTCAAAAACTGGAAATTTACTGTACTTATGGGGACCAAAATCCTGGTCCCCACAAGTTTGAAGGCATTTTTCAGACTCAAGATGTGGTTTTAGTGTCAGGGTTACAGTTGGGTTATGGTTAGCTATAACCTCTAGGTAGGTATATCTCTTAGGCATTCATTTTTCATGGTTAGGGTAAGGGGCTAGGGAAAGCATTATGTCAATGAGGTGTCCCCACAAAGACAGTGTGTGTGTGTGTGTGTGTGTGTGTGCGCGCGTGTGTGGAAAAAGAGAGACTGATCGAGTCAAACAACGTTTTCCTTGAGCTTTTCATCCAAAACCCACTGGCACACTTTTAAAAAAGCACTCAGTCCATCCTTTCTCACCACCTTTCCTCACCGCTTCCTCTTTGCTTTTCTTAACCTTGTATCCTGTCTGCTTTTATCTCTCTCTCTCTCTCTCTCTCTGTGTCACACCCCTTTGTCTCTCTCTCTTCTTTTCCACATTCTGGCAATCTGTCCACTCTTATTGCATTCATAGGTAAAAGGTTTATTTTAGATAAGCCCATTGTCTAAATGCGCAGTCAGCACAGAGGATTCAACATTTGTTAAGAGGTGAAATGCAGCACGGGAACAGCTGCCACCCTGATCCCCCGGATTGTATTTCTCTGTATTTATACGTCAAAGTCAGCACTGATATTAAAGTGACCCTGGACTCATCTCTTGATTCCACCAGAGGTTTTTTTTCCCCCTTAAATCAACAGTCTGTGACAGTGGGAGTGTAATCACAGCAAATCCACTTCACAGAGGTTAGCATGACGCTAAACCCTCTGGAAAACTTGAAAGACCAGCAGCAGAGGAGTAATGCTGATTCACCAGGCATCGCTGCAGCTTCACTCGTGATTCACAGTGTATGAGCTAAACTGCTGCGCCTACTATAAGCTGCAACTAAATTTAAAACTATGATAAACGGAGGCGCTGCTTCACACCGACACAGAACAGCAGGGTTATTCTCGTCTTTTACATCCCGACTCCCGTAGTAACGTTCAAAAATAACTACACCTCGAGCCAGTGGGGGAAGAGGCGATATTAGGTAATATCTGTGTTTTCCGATGGGTAGTTTGTTTATTTTTGGTCACACATACAGTTAAAACAGCACCAACATCCCAACCTGCAACAGGTTATAACAGCAAATATGATATGGCTGAAGAAGCAGTGAAGACGAGAACAAGCAAGAATAAAAAGCTATTTTATCATAAATAAATCTATAATACTCCAATCATTTGAAAGGAGAGAGTGAAACATTTAACTAACTGATTAACTAAAAGAACAGTCGAGATGATAATCAATAGTAAAGTGCTGTGGTCCTACTGTCAGCGGGATCAGCCAACAAAATGAACAGAAGAAAACACCAGAGACTCCTTTCTGATTTGATTGGTTGATTCCTTACTTTTCATATGTGGCGGTGATGAAGAATGCGTACACTCGCGTGTGTTTATGATGTCGGATCTGGATGATGAGCTCTGGGATTCCCAGTCGGATGTGGTTCAGTAGCCATAGTAGCGTGTGGTCATCTGTAGTATCTGTAACAGGAAGTGGAAAAACAAAGAAGTCATGTTCACACCCCCGTAGGATCTGCCGAGTACTCCCACAGTCTTTGCTTTTATTGCTGAGCAGCAGTTGGAGGTGTAAGGTCATACTACTGAACACATAAGAAACAATTTTTTCTCTCTGTTGCTGTAAAAATCATCACGTTCTTCTTGGCCTGGAGGGTGCCAACCTAAATTTAGAGCTGAAAGCGAAACTAGGAAATAAGAGCGCATTTAACATTTTTCCACCGATACTACAGTGAATGACTGAGTGTCAGAGTAAAAGCTTGTGTTCACTGCAGTTATTGGAAAGTTAACATGTATAGATAATAAGACCCCTGTGATGTCACAGCTAATGTTGCTCCAGGACTGTAATTGAAACTGAAAAGTCATATTGTATGCCACCGCCAATCAGTTCCCAACAGTCATCATGGTAAGGTACAGACCCTACAGTCATAGGGAGAAACCCCAACAATCACACGATCCTCTATGAGCCAGCACTTGGCGACAATGGGAAGGAAAAACTCCCTTGTAACAAGGAAGAAACCTAAAGCAGAATCAGATTCGGGGATGTGCGGCCCTCTGCTGGGACCGGTTGGGAGTGAGTGGTGGAAGACAAGACAAAAGACACACCGTGGAGGAGAGCCAGAGATGAATAATAACTAATGATTAAATGCAAAATTGTGTTTAAACATATAGAGAAGAAGAAACAGTGCCCTCAGCAGTCTAAGTTAGATCTGATCCAGGTCTAACTTTAAGCTTTATCAAAAAGGAGCACTGTAAGCCTAATCTTAAAAACAGAGACTGTGTCTGTCCCCTGAACCCTCAAATATTCCAGTTCTTTCTTTGGTCCATGTGATTGTTTCTGCCAAAACTGTATAAATTTCCTCAAGGCATTCCCAGGACATCACAATGGGCTGAACAAGCCTAAAAAAAACACTGTGCCTCCGAGATCCTCTGCGCTAGGACAATAACTCAACAATAAGTCTAAAAATACCAGCCCTGACTTTTGGTTTGCAGAATACGAGGCATAGGTGAAATTTAGGCCTTCGACCCGTTCCTCTGCCAACCTTGTCGGCCTGTGAAATGAGTCTCATAACCGGTCAGTTGCCATGAGGGTGATGGAGCAGCATTAATGTTATGCTGTAAGAGTAACACCTACATGCAGAGATCAGGGGGACATAGGAGCGCTGTAGCCCACAGAATTACTCAATTAGCTGGAGATCAGAAGAAAATGATTAAACTCCAATTAATCTGGGAAGTGATTAATTGTGAGTCAGTTTTTA
>VUQG01028147.1:2879-18036 GCA_015106755.1 Etia nguti | reverse complement strand
GACATGCAGACATTAACCGATGTTCACTCTGATGTTCAAATGTAAAAACTATAATACTTTTCTTTCCCAAACATATTTGTCCTTACTTTTTCTTGCTTTTAGCACAGGATGTTTCCTTGGGTCAAAGAAATCATCAGGAAACCTACCTGTTGACTAAATGTCAAATGTTCTTGCTTTAAGATGCAGGATCTTTTTAGCTTTTCACAACTCAGGAACCATCAAAGTGAAGTGTGTATCACTTAGATTTTCCTTCCACCTTCATGTGGTGCATTTTTGAAAAATTACCTCCTCACGTGGACCTATTGTACTTTTCTATATTTATTGTGATTTATATTTTACATTTTCTTCAACTGAGTTTTATTTATGTAGTGCTGTGACCTCAGGTTGCTTTATATTGTAAGACAAAGACCCTACAATAATACAACTCCAACAATCAGATTCAGATTCAGATTCAGAAGACTTTATTCATCCCCAAGGGGCAATTAAGAGAGACTAACCTTGCCTTGTATTTTTATATCATATATATTCAACCAATCAGTTCAATATATGTGAATGTCAAAGTTCAGACTTCACATTTGAGCAAAACACTCAGTTTCAAACAGTTTTTTTTACGCTTTACTCAATATCCCTAATTATGGTCATGCTCACAATCTGATGATTAAACCTTGTGTTTGCAAATGGAAGCCAATCAGAAGAAAGGTGGCTGACAGGGTGGTCTTTTAGGAAGAGGAGTTAGAAAAGCTTGTTTGAGAGAAAGAATGAGCTAAGGGGCTGACCCAGTAGGCCTAGTACAAGATAAGTAAGTAATATTTTCTTTAGATGTGGGGTGCACAACAGGGAGTTTAGTTCCTGTTGTATGGATAATTAGCTCCTGGAACACTCAGATCAAAAGAAGTGTTTCTTTTTTCATGAATTTGGTACAGAAAGAACATTTGATTATGCAGAATTTCTGCTATCCATACAAACCGGTGATACAAGTGCTGAATGTAAGCTGTAGAAACAGTAAAGAGACTTATGGCACATTTTCAACTGCTTCCACTGTGCAAAGAGAAGATTTCAAAACTCAAGCAATGCTCACAGCACAAAGAACAACGTCAATTTAGAGCAAAAGTTGAAGCATGTTATTCTGATAGTAAAGACCATCTGTGGAAGCACAGGAACACCATATTGTATTGAGTAGATTGGGAAACGACGTTAAATAGAATTTTTGGTTATTTAAATCTTGGCAGAGGAGTTGAGGTGAGGAGTGGAAGGCAAGAGTGGAGCGCAGCTTTTCCACAACCATAGACAGTTTGTCTCTCAGGCTCGGGGTGGGATCTGGAACTTGAGAGTATTTTCCCCTCTTTTTTTTTTTTCCACCACAAGCCCGTGTTAGTGGTTGTCAGATCTAACAACAGGATGGGAGAATAAAACACACACACCACACACACACACATACACACACACCTCAGCTGAGGAGGGAAGTGGCAGGTACATCACGTCTATGGTAATAGAACAGCAGATGGAACTGGCAGGCACACACAGCTCCTTGTGCTTTGAGACACGCACACACATGCTCTTGCATGCGAGCGCACTTATTCAAATGTTACAAAAACACAGTGACACAAACACGCAAAAACAAGCTGCTTTTACCTCACAGTGCTAAAATATCACAGCTGAAAATAAATACACAGCCTTAATCCACACACGCGCTTAACAAGCTAGGAGTTTGACTTTCTCCTGCCAAAAGTGCTAAAAAGCTCAGGTCAGCTGGAATAAGATTCGTATAAGAAAAGGAGAGGTGTCAGGATGTCGGTCCTAGAAGGTGCTGTCTGTTTCTGCGCTGTCCCTTTGGGGCAGCACATGAGCAATGGCTTTGCCACTGGCCCTGATAATCTAGGAGATAAATCATCTTTAGTCACTCTCTAAGAGTCTGACAGACAGACAGTCCTAAGTACCTGGGAGGGTGGCAAAGGGACACTTTAAAATCTCCAGTGATGAGGGGATATTGCCGTGAAGAAAACAGTTAGCTGCCCCGAGCTCCCTCATATTTCCCAGAGTTTCTGGCTGCCATTTTGGCTCCGTCTCAAGGCGCTATTCCGGCTCTATCTCATGTCACCGTCCTGGCTGCTGTTCAATTCTCACGTTGGCTCCGGTTCAGCCTCCATTCTGGCTCAGTTTCAAGCTCCACAGTGGCTGTTTTTCAGGGGGCTTCATTGTGGCTCTGTTTCAGCAAAGCCACCCCTCCACCACCTCCCTCCCCATTTCAGTTTCAGCACCCCAGGTAGCTGGCCTCCTGCCCGGCCTGCAGATCAGTGGGAGATCCGGGCTCAGGCCTTTTGTTTGGGGTGGCATTTTGCCTTTGTTTTCCCATCTCGCCTGTAATCTAAACACCCAAAACATCTCATGCTTGACAAATCGGCCCTGAGACGGGGGAGCAGCGGAAGACAAACGGCTGGAAGCGGTTCAACCCCAGGCAGGACTGATGGTGTCCGACTGGGCCTGACCTCCCAAAGGTTAAAGACACGTTCACTTACAAAGCAATCAATTACCCAGGCTGTGTGGGCGCTTTTAACCAACCTCCCCTCCTGCCTTCCACACAGCCGGCATTATTGATGAGGGTCCCAGCATACTGCACACTCCAACCTGGAGTGTGTATTACATTTCACAATTGAAATAAATCTCAGATTCCCGGTGTTACAGTAGTGCCTACCTGAACGTCTCTGCTGCTTTATGTAGTCTTGCTGCCCCCCTCCCACATCCTCCTCCTTCCTTCCTCCCTGCCTCTCTCCCTCCTCTCTGCAGGTTGTTGTAGCAGGTTTATTCTGGTAGTTGGGCTCCGTGGGCCTCGGCAGGCCCCTCAGCTGTTCCGCTGGGTTTGTAATTACCATTTCATTAAGAATGACAGTTTCGGGGGTTGAAGCACCATTTCATCCGGGTCTCGCGGGGAAGACGCTTGCCAAATTTACAGTGTGAGTGGCAATTATCTCTCTTCGTGTCTGCAATTCACCATTTTGTACTTAGTGGCTTGACAACGGCTAGGAACATTTTGCTGGAGTAATAATAGGTCTGGGATATTTACACTGTAGCCCACTCAAGCTTAGCTCTGTGAACAGACTGCTATGAGCTATCAGAAGCGATAGAAGCAAGCAAGAGGAAATACTAGAGAGACAAGCACTACACCAGTGTGTACACAGAGTAGGTGTGGCAATTCAACGTGCTTTTTAGAAAGCTGAAGAAAAACTGCTTAGCGTGGAGCGGTGAGGTTTGACTTTGGAGGCTCACTCTGTTTCACATATGTGGTCTTTCACAGTCCAAATAAGAGCTCATTTAGTATATTGTTTTGGGTTCAGTCATTAAATGGTTTTTACGGCATCTGTGCTGTAATGTTTCTCTTTTGGCCACTTGACAAAAATGACTCTTAACCTCAGTGGAGCTACTGGTGAAATTATAAAAGTTAAATTGTGTGTTTTTCTTTCCTAATGCGGGGCACATAGAAAAATGCAACATTTTCATTATATTCCCAAATGCAATATATAACTTGCCACGCAGCTAATCAGAAGTTAGTTTATCACCTGTTATTGCCTTTTATTCACTATGAATGTTAAAACTTTCTATTGACTTGCTTCTTATTGTACAGAGTGAACATTTACCTTTATTCATACCACAGCAGCTGCATGCACATGTGCATTAAAGGATGGGTGAAGACGTTTTAAAGTATGTTTTTATAGTTTGACCTAACCCCCAATGCAACCCCAGTTAGTTGGCTGGGATAACTGGTGGTGCTAAATTGCCCATAGATGTGAATGAGTGCGAATGGCTGTCTGTCTTTCTGTGTTAGCCCTGCAATGAACTGGTGACCTTTCCAGGGTGTAGCCCACCTCTCACCCTATGGCAGCTGGGATAGGCTCCAGCACCCCGTGACCCTAAACTGGAGAAGAGGAAGAGAATGGGTGGATGGATTCTCAAAGTTTGCTCTAATAAGTGCATTATCTTATACATGAGTATGGTATTCTCATCCCTATTTTGCCTTCTTTTCCCTTAAGTGAACCCTTTAGAATTTGATTGCGGTCTTAGACATGAGGGACAATATCTGCAGTCTCAATCTTCCAAACTTTTCCCCAAAGTGCTCCAAGAAATTGCTGTAAAGAATAACAGATACAACTGAACATTATTAATGCCAAACAACGGTCATTCACAGCCTTTATAGTGGATGTAAGGGGATTAAGTGAGTTACTGACTGCAGCTCAGACCACTGAATCCCATGCCTTTGCAATGTGCTTGCTTTGTGAGCATAAGACAAAAGCAGTAAGAGCAAACTTATGCCATGAGGGAACTTGTTTGTACAAAATGTGTGTTCATAGTTGTGTTATATCTAGCAACACTCGAAGGTGAAGTGAAAAAGCAGCAATCATAGAAATTCATATTGTTTAACAATATAAATAAACTCTCATCCTGGAGGATTCTCATAATGCCGCACTTTGGTGTGACAGTAACAGTTGTTTAACCCACATAAAACGGCAGCTAAAGGTAGAAATCGTACTGAAACGCTGTTGCTTAAACTATACGACCAAAATGTGACTGAGAATACATCTGATCACAGACTTCTCAAGAAAGAGAAGAAATAAAGGCCAGTATGTACATGAAAAATGATTATGGTAACCAATAACTCTTTACACAGACATAAATAAAGAAATATTTATGCTTCTGAATATCTATGTAAATGTCTGTGTTCAGCAAAGAAGAGACAGGAAATGTGTGTCTCTGTGTTTACTCCTCTCTCTTTTAAGAACAAAAAAATGGCAGCCATCAGCCTCGCTGAGTTATAGTGACATGACTCACGCAATGTCTACTGCGAGTGACGGCTGCAGCTCTTTTAATTGCATGTCTGCGCTGAATGATGGGATACTTAATTCCTACACATTACACACAATTGCTTTTTCGCAGTGGCAGAGGCCCGGGGAGGCAGCCGAGGCTTTCCGTGGCCATATGGAGAGGGAGGCAGAGCCCAGGCTGAGTGATCGGGAGCTTTCCGCCTTGTCTCTGTACCAGAATGAGTGCTATACTGTACTCAAGCTGCAGGACGGGCACATGAAGACACACAAACACGCACACACACCTCAAGCTGAGCACGCACAGAAGCGAGATGCGGTATCAGCTAAGGCTTAGTCTTAAAATGCTAACAGATACATAAGCTCTCTCTCTCACTTGCACTAATGTGAGCACAATCGGCACAGTCTCACACATACTGTACGTGCTCTCGGTTACATACACACTGTAATCTCACATGCAGAGGACATGCAAGCACACACAGGGAAACTCACATGTATTTTCTCAGATACAAACACTCACACGCGCACGTAGATGCACACACACACACACACAGAGTCCTCTGTGTGAAGTGTGTTGACAGTCCTGTCAGCTCACGGTAGCACCATCAGGCTCCCTGCTGTCCTGTGAATGGGTCAATTCTCCTTCTTCTTCATCTCTCTTATCGCTCTGTCACATCACTTGTTTTCTGTTGAATCTGTGGTAAGAATAGAGCTCGAGTGCTACAGTAGCTGGATAATGCAGTATCGCTCTGACCCTAACTTTACAGACACAGGATTCTCAGTGTCTTAGTATAACCAAACATATTGTACCCACATGTACGTGTGGTGTAAATTTACTGCATTTTTTTTGGTATAATGACTGAAATGTGCATGTCTTTGTGGATCTATTTACTGCATTAGTATTGACTGGAGGAGCTGCATTATTTTTGCGGACATCTGTTGCCTCTTTTTGTATAAGATTCAAGTTGTGCTTTGTGTTTTTTAGGATCCTGATCTAGAGGGTCAATCCCTGGATAAAGAAAAGCACTGCCATTAGAAAGAGTATAAGAATCAAAAGTAAATGGTAAAACTTGCCAGACAGGTAACCAGTAACTCATTAATTAAAAATATGGTATGTATTTCGTCTCCAACTTGAGTACTATGAGGTTCCAGGGGCAATCACAATCATTAAAATGATACGTTCCCTGTAAAACGTCTCTGATAATTACATAAAGCAGACTGAAACTCAGCAATATCTATGTGGCTGAAATAATGCAAACCCAGTGATGCTGGCCTCAGGTGCAGTGGTTGACAGCTCAGAGAAGCTAGCAGTACTGTTCAATGATATGTCCCTGGAAATACCTCGGCCTCCACAGATCCTAACACACCTCAGTGCATACACAATTAGGGAAGAGAGAGACATGTAGTATATAGTGAGGAAGACAGAGAGCCTGCTAATGCATTTAGTAGCCAGGCCTCGTTTAAGAAAAGCCCTTAATGACTTTAATTGATCTTTATTAGCTTCAATTAGAAAGGGACACTGGGGAGGAAACAAGGTTGTGATTCCTGCAGACGGCTCAGTGGAGGTGAGCAGGATCACAGTAACAGTGGGAGACAGTTTCTGAGAACTATGCTGGAAATAAATTTACAGTTGATGTAAAAGCAAAAGGCATGATGGTGGGATTATGTTTTGATGACCTATCAAGCTGAAACGTTGTCATACTGTATGGCATAGGGAGTGACATTAGCATGTTACACCGTGCTGCTAGGTGTAAATTATATTCTCTAACACCTTAAGCAGCTGTTTGAGAATTAATTTCAGAGCATACTATAACTTGAACTTCATTTATCACAGGGAATATATTGCTAGAGTGAGACTATGTATTCAAACCCATTGGGGAGAAGAAATGTTAGGAGGTGAAGGCGAATCACTGTACATGTAAACGTTTTAGGTGCTTCATCCATCACATAGTAACATCTGATTGGGGTCATAAAAAGAACCATCTTGAGGAACAAGAAGAAGCTGTCCACAGAGCCCTGACCTCTAAAAGACACAGTCAGTCTGGGCTACATGAAGACACAGTCATGAAGAACTGTAGCAACTTCTCCCAGATGCTTGGCTTCGAGTGATCACAAACCAACGAAATAATAGAAACGTGTTTTTTAAAAGCACCTAACTGAAGCTGTCACATAGTTCTCAAGCAAGGTGTCAACACAGAAAACAATGAGCAAAGTGAAGTTCCAGTTCAAATCAGGCAGGCTATCTTTGGGTTAGCTGGTTTGACAAAACTTAAAATGGGTTTCAAGATGGTGGGTATTAACTTTCTCTGTTAACCAAGCTTTCTGCCTCAGGCTCTGGGCCAATTCACAGAAAGAAAAGGGACGTTTCATGTGTCATTTAACTTCTGCACAAAATGGATCAATTGAGCACCGCCTACTCCAATCGGAGACATTATCAGAGGAATGAGCGACAGATATACAACGAGCCTAAAAAGGGATAGCTCAGTAGGTAAAGTGTTGGCCCCGTGATCGGAAGGTCAGGGGTTCGATTCCCCTGAACGGCTACCCTGAGCAAGGTACCGTCCCTACACACTGCTCCCCGGGCGCCCAATGGCAGCCCACTGCTTCACTAAGTGAATGGGTTAAATGCAGAGAGGAATTTCCCCACGGGGATCAATAAAGTATACATTATTATTAAAATATAATACTACAATGCAACAAGAGTAATGCTCCAGAAAATTACTCTGGAGATTTGATTATCAGAATCACACAGAGCAAATATACCTGTTAATACATTTATATTAGTGCTCAGTATGTGCTTGGTGCTGCTGCTTATTTCAAACATGACAGCTGCACATTAGAGCTCTGAAACTTTGAATTGCATGCACTTAAACATTAAAGGTTACTCAGTGTGTTCAGTTCTGTCACTCTCCTATAGCCTAATAAAGGAGACGTGGGCTTTAGTTTATTGCCAGACAACCACAGCGAAATTCATTTTATTGACTGAATTTGCATTCTTGGTGATAAAGATCCTTTAAATGTAACTGATCACTTTTCAACCTGTGTTTTAGTAGCAGCAGGTCCAGAAGGTTATACAAATATAACCATATAAAAATATAAATTTTCTGCATCATCATCTGAATTCATACAAATGTGACACACAGTTTGAGCTGCTGTAGCTGGGCTTCTAGCAATGGCACGTATTGATGTGCCATCCTGGAGTAGTTGGACTAACTGTGTAATCTCTGCAGGGTCCAAGTATCACTGCATGCTACCAGTAGTGACCCTGGCCCTAGCCAAATGCAAAACAAGTGAAAAAACAGTGAGATAAGGTAAGGAGTGGCCTCGACATGTAAAACCTTTCCTGTTTTGGGGGTTGTCTCATTGTTGCCCTTCTAGTGCACCTGTTGTTAAATTCATTAACACCACAGCAACTGAAACTGATCATCAACCAGATCATTTTCCCATAAGTTTAACTAATGTGATGCTGTACTCTAATGAAAAAGTGTTCCTGCAATCTTTTGGAGGACTGTGTAAAACATATGCCTGGATAAATTTATGCATTTTAAAATTTGATCATGTAAGTACGGAAGAGAACAAAAGTCTTTACACTGGTCTAGTAGTTTTTACTTTCTTCCATAAACACTTTAAAACTAACCCGGAAGAGCAAATTACACATTTCTCATGATTTTTTTATATCACATTTGACAAGTAAATCTACTTTTTGTTAGTTTAGGTAAAATTACAATTTTTCCTTTTAATTCCACAGAGCTGCATTTTGCTTCCCATATGTGACAGCTGACTAGAGTCTGGCAGCCCTATAGGTTCACTGAGCCAGTAACAAAGGGCTTTGGTAATTATGTCAGAGCTCCATCTCCCTTGCGTCAAAGTCATAGAAGTAGTATAAGTAGTATAAGATGCACAAAGCTACTATAATGTCACCCACTGGTTTATCAAGTCCAATTCTAAAGTCTCGAGAAGAGGTTTTTCGCTGTTGCCATCTTGGCGTTTTGCAAATGCACGTGACAAGTGAGGGGCAGAGGTGAATGGGAAACTGCAAGCTCACTGGCTAACAAATCGTGACTGCGCACACCCAGATAATCCTGCTTTCTGAATGACCAGAATTTACAAAACTGATCTAATGTTTTGTCAGGAATGTGTTTACACAAGAGTTTTATAGGAAGCCTTTTGGTAACCGCAGGTCCTTGGCCCCCTTTGGGGGCCATTACAATGAATGCAACCAGAAGACACTTCCAAAGTGGCTTTGCTTTTCAGACCAAGCTATATCCACCTGAAATATTGTCTATGGTCAAAGTGTGTGCTAATGTTTACAACTAAGAGAAAAGAATAACTCATTCTAGTCATAAAAACAGAGTAAGAGGGGAAAAGGACTGCAAATGGCTTCTGGGAAAAACAGTTATGTAAACGCACTCATCATCTCTCGTCTCCAATATCTGTGTCAAGACCAGTAGTTTTAATGTGTTAGCTTGCAATGCTAGTCGATCTAGTCTGTCTGTCTAGCTGGAAACAACATCTGTTGGTCTGTCTGTGTGGAATGAAATCCCTACTTTGAATACACATAATATTCTCCCATTCTGAAGCTGGACTCTAATGGAGTCGATTGGATCTCATTCAGTTTTTGGATCACAAAATTAATGAATTTTTATGCAATGAATATAGATTAAAATAAGTAGCAGCAAATGCACAGTTTATGAAATTAAAAAGCAAAAATGACCTTCTGAAACCCTAACTTCTTTAATAACTTCATCCATTTCAGTTACATTTCTAATTACTATGGCATTTACATGCTTTGGTACAGCACCTAAACTTCCATTCATAACTGTGTCATTTCTGTTGCTCAAATAGCACCAAGCATACAACACAAACTTTCCATAGATATTTTCCCACCCTAACACAATGATATTAACTCTATTATACAAATAAAAAGATGGATAAAGCAAAGACAATATGCACAGAACTGAAGTGAAAATCTCCATCCCATTCACAGAGTCCTTCCTCCAGCCCACCATCCATGACTTCCTCTTCCCAGTGCTGTGTTTGTGTTTCTAGAGGGAGCTGGCTGACCCCTGACCCCAGGCTAATGAGAGCGATAACGAGGATTAAAAGGGGGTGACTGGAAGGTGTCTGAGAGTGGGGTTTAAACAATTACACTGGGCTGCCAACATGCCTTTCTTCATGACTCAGGAAATTACTGTCTCCCTCTCTTTCTCCCCCACACACTCTTTCAGTCGGCACACAAAAGATAGGGCTTATGGAAAATAATAAATTATCTCGGGGCCACGTTAACTTGGATGTAAATCGCTGGGCAATTATGTTTTAATAGCCCTTTAAGAGAATGAGTAATTGGGTTGACACTACTGGGGTTGATCAGGCTCACCCATCTCTCTTTCCCTTTGTGGCCGGTGGAAGAGAGCTGTGGGTCTGCAAGGCGGTCAGCCGGCAGCACGACTGCAGCTAAGTTGGTTAGCCTCTGAAAAACTGTAACAGCGATATCAGAGAATCTGGAAACTATTTTCATTCTATTAAAATTAAACCTTTTCTTGCTCCAAAAAGACACGCATTGTCGATATCTTTTTAAAACATTCCTCTTTATTCTCAGCATATTTCCCTATTTGTTAATATGTTCTTACTCTTCATTTGTCGGAGACGACTATATACATAAGACTTTCTCCTGATTAAGTTTTTGTTTTTGTAAAAGGTGCTTTGTCGCTGAGAAGACCCTGTGGCTATCTGTGTCTAGCAATGGAAGTGGTGTTCATATACTGCATACTTGAAAAGAAGATGTTGAAAAGCAGTTCAAAAGGTATATCTGTACGGTCAGTAAAAATGACATCCCTCTATTAAATATAGCTTTTAAAATGAGCAGTTATATTTATAATGGGAGGATATGAAAATATTACAATCTTAATTAAATGAGCAAGGTATCTGTAACAAAAACAAACAAACCTCTGTGCATGCAGTGGGAGGACAGCCAGATGCTGAAAAAGTCTATTTTACTACCATGCAATCTGGCAACCCACTGGCTACTGTCTGATGACAATGGGCAAAACTCTGGCTGTTGTGTTGTTGTGTATATC
The DNA here is from genome assembly GCA_015106755.1 of Etia nguti. Classification (NCBI taxonomy): domain Eukaryota; kingdom Metazoa; phylum Chordata; class Actinopteri; order Cichliformes; family Cichlidae; genus Etia; species Etia nguti. The sequence continues at coordinate 7,148 of VUQG01028147.1, read as the reverse complement.
AGGACCAAGACTTGCTGGAATTTTTTTTATACAAATACACATTTTGAAAATGTTAATTAAAAGCAAAACTGCCATCAGAGAAAAGATGGTGGTTTCAAGATTTTATTGTGACAAACAAACGATTTAACTGTTAACTAGTAACACTTTAAAACTCTGTAAATCCTTTTTTTCATGGATGTCTGGATGTTATACTTTATTGTAACGTCTTGGAGAGGAGCCACACTGAACATTTCATTTAAAATGAAAGAATTTGGAGTGTTTTAAACTGTCAGTCATGTCACAGTGTTTGAGAAGAAGAAGAAGAAGAAGAAGGGTTTGGACCCGGAAATGGCTAATGAAGTCAGAGTGTCTAGATTACGAGTGGACTACTAACAGAGGCCTGAATTCTTCTTGTACCTAAAGTCTCGTCCCTTGCCTACAGATTCTGCATATTTCTATGAGGACATCTATTTATAGAGATTAATAGTCAAATTATGCCATCAGACTTTACAATTTAGCAACCATAAAGGAGAAATGAAAACTCTGGAACCTCCGTCATAATTCCATTTTCTATTAAAAAAATTAAGTTGATGAGAATGTACGTTCAAACCAACCAAACCACTGTATTTCTAGCACAATACTGGATACTGTCACTGTCTTTAAGGTTGACAAAGTTACGTCTTAGTTTACTTACATCGTCAGTAAACAGGCACTAAAAATAAAATGTTAAATTTTATCTGATAACAAATATGTTGCAGGTTTTTATAGCAATCTATATATGTCTGAGCAGGATCCTGACCAGCACCCTTCAACCTCTGAACTCGGGTCCAGAGTGTGACCTCTGGATTATCACCGCGTGTCTTGATCTGGCCAGCCCCGGGGGAGTGGGGGTGTAGGTAGAGGAGGCAAAATCGATCGAGAGGGGGAAGAGATCACAACAGGCCAAACCTGGTGAGCTGAGAACCACCAAATGAGACTGGAACAACACGAACTGCAGGGGTGAGGAGGAGGGAGGGAAAGAGGATAGAAAAAAATAGGAAAAAAAAATAGTGATAGGATCTGATGCTAGGCTGAGTCTGACATGGAAGAAGGAAATAATCAAAATCCCCGGCAGGTTGTCGGACCTTACCGCAATGAACAAGCAAATGGTGGGATAAACCTGTATTTATCTTCTCATACTTTCATCTCGGGAAGAAGACAAACGGGGTAGGAAATCGATCAGATGAGCATCTGTTAGGCTTGGCAACAGTCGCAAGTCTGCAGAGATGGATTTTAAAGCCCATTTTTCAATTTCATCTTCATTACTGTGAGCGCCGTGCAGACGCTTAAAGGACACTTCCACAGTAAAAGAGGAAAAAAGATCTGCATGTACATTGTGCAGGGTAGTGCACCTCAGTTCTTTGCCCTGTACTGTTTCCTTTCATAGATCCTCAAGACGCAGTAAGTGCTCGACATGGACAATTTGTGTCGTGTATTCCCACAGAGGTAATGGAGCAAGACTAAAAAGTGTTCTTCTTTGATGAAACTTCCTGTTATTTAAAAATTAAAATGCTATCTATGTAAGTGCTCTTTACACAAACACAGCAGGGGTAAAAAAAAATAAATAAATATGGATTTCTTGAAGGCGAATAGTAAGACCAACATTTCAGTGCTGCAAGCAGGCCACTAAAGAGGGGAATGTAAAGACTCCCACTGTTCTCACTGGTCCACTAACACAAATTTATCAAGTGAGATTGGGCTTGGGTCCATCCATGCCTTCATATTTAGATTGCATCGCTCAGATTTCTTTCAAGTTTTCATTAACACACTTTTAGTTTCAACTCATGTTTGAAATGACTTGCTACAGCAGAAGAATATAGCTAGAAATACTTAGCTAGCTGCAGTATGTCAAACGGGATATTTGCAGCTTAATTGGGAGGGTGTGTTTGGTCTATGGCGTGGTGGGGATGAGGCATGTTATATGCGTACGATGCAGCACAGCTCAAGTTGTCTTTCTGCAAAAGCTCGCAGGCTTCACCCCATTTGTGTTACAATACTGCGATAACCGTCAAAATATTCCCTCAAAATGATTTTACACCACAGCATCTACAAGTTTTCACTGGCTCCCTTCTTGTCAGTGTGCTTTCAAGAAATCTAATTTACACAATACCTATGATTGTCCATTTGTTTACTGAATTCTACCAGGATATTTTAGACAGTGGGGACTTTATGACTTGATATGTTAATCAAAAATATCTACAAACATCATTTCTAAAAGCCAGGGATGGCATTCGGTATCATCATCATTTATAAAGAGAAAATAACTGTTACTGCTTTTTGTCGATGTAGACAGTATAAAAGATTTCACCGTATAAAAATTCATCATAGCGATAGCTTTTAAAGGTCCTTCGTGTGCTCACAAGGCCTTCTACTTAGTATGCCTCCTGCACCTGCGTGTCTTTATATCTGAAAGTGTGTCATTGTGCCTGTGTGTATCCTTTTCCTCTACCTCCCATCCTCCCGCTGTTGCTCGCCGAGGTTCTTTTATTCCCTCCTGAGCGGCTCTGTCACCCATGTCGCCGGGGGACAAGGAGAATGTGGCGTTTTTTCCCCTGGATCAAAAATTTACGAGCAATTAAAAGGCGGCCGACGCCCAGCATCCATCAACCCCTGCGTGCAGCCAGGTTGGGTGAGGGGGACTTGCAGTAAACCACAGGCTATATACTTTTATATCTGTTTTCCCTCCGAAGAGGGAAGGTTATGACAAAATTATGTTTTACCGTTCCTGGATCCTACCACGATGTAGACATCTTTCATGAAACAGGCTCGTTGGAGGTCAGAGCCTTTGGAAGGGAGGACAGACAGAGAAATATGTACGTGTGTGCATGTAAAAGTGTGCGAACTGTTCATGTCGGGTGATTTTCAAACCCACGGCAGAGGCCTTAAAAACAAAAAGAATAGCTCTTCCACTTACTGAGGGAAGAGTGACCTAATTACTCTGTTGTTTATTACTGCAGAGCTCTGATTTATGTCCCCGAGCTGATGAAATTTCAACACTGAGTCTTCCTCGTCAATAACGACACATTCTTTCTGTATTTGATTACGCAAACACACACAGCCGTGCACAATGATCCATTGCGACACACCTAATACACAAAAAGGCACGCGAGGCCTCATACATCAACGCAGTCACTCTTTCACTTTTTCTGGCTCCTCGCGACAGGCCCAGACTCATTTGCATCCTTAATTGTGTTGTAATGTACTTTTAATTTGAAAATGGAGGCAATTAATTATTTTGATATGGAACAAAATGCCGCAAATGTAAACATTCTAATAGTTCTCCATGAACAGAGTATCATTTTTCAAAAGAGGGATTGAATCTTATCTCATTTTTTAATGCCATAACAGTTTCCCCCCCCCTTTTTTAAGACACCATTTCACCACTCATGCATTCTCCTTGATATTCACTTTGTTTTTTTTGCAACCGGGGCAGCGATTCTTTGATCTATTCCACCACTGTTATTTTCTATCTCAATCTCCCACAGGATAATTACTGTAGTTGCACCTATGCCATCAGTAGAGATTAAATGAAATTAAGCCCGTCTGGACGCTCTGCTTGTTCTCCATACGTCATCCCTCTGCTGCAGACTCTCCTCCTTCTATTTCTAGGTTAGAGAGGCTTCGAGTGGAGATGTGAAACACAGATATGTTGCTGTTTCTTTTTTTTTTTTCTTCCCTTCGCAGACCATGTGATCAATAGGTGTCAATGTTCAAAGACTACAGAGCAATGCCAGAGGAGAGGAAAGGAGAGGAAAGGAAAGGAGAGAAGAGGGAGATCCATTTGTAGAGTTCCTAGAAAAAAAACCTGACACATTCACTCCCTCAGTCTGATAAACTCAGCACAGAGAGAGACAGGATGGATGCGTGTTATTCCTTTTTCCTCTTTTCACCCATTTCCATCACCTTTCTTTCTCTCTCCCCTCTCACACTCATACACACAGTTTTTTTGTCCTTTTATATCTCTATTTCCCCCCCACCCCCACCCCCACTCTCTCTCTTCTGATTCTCCTGAGGGTGCTGGGAGCCGGCTGACATCACAGCCGGCCCGGCAACAGCCTATAAATTATGAGTGACAAGTCTTTGGACCAATAAAAGCACCACCATATTTCATGCACAGTAAATCTGATTGCAGATTGCTGTGGCGTGTGGCGGCTGACATGTTTATTGTCGTCATGGCAGTGGGAGCAGAGGGTGGAGAGGCGGAGGGTGGTGGGTCGCTCCCCAACATCAGAGTTTTCTTTTTGTTGCTTT
>VUQG01028137.1:0-53434 GCA_015106755.1 Etia nguti | reverse complement strand
CTTAGACAGTAAACGTGACTAAACTATTCAGGAAAAAACACGCGTATATATTGTTTATCATGACTCTGGTTTCACGTGGCCTATAAACACAATTTAAAAACTGGTATATATCACCTTGTTGCTTTGTAATCTTGAAGTGGTCATGTGATTGCCTTACCATGACTACTTTATTCTTCCTCAGTCAAACAGCAGCACTCATGCGATTGTTTTGCCCCCTTAGCTCCAGGTGTTGGTGCCAAAAAGTGATCGTTTGCCAGAAAGTGATTGCCGTCCGAGGGAGCGCGCGCAGCTGCTGAAAGCTGTAGCGCCCAGATTACTTACAGCTACTTCCGCGCAACTGATATAAGGTGCGGTAAGCTGAACACAGCTTCAACCGTCTGTTTGTTGAAAAATAGTAACGCGACCGCACCACATTTTCTTGTTAGTAACGGTAACGGCGTTGTAACGATAGAAATAGTAATTAGTTAGATTACTCGTTACTGAAAAATCACTTTTGCTGAGACAGTATGCAGAAAGTCATCTCAGAAATAGACACAAAGTTCAGAGAAAATTGAAAAGACAAAGACAACACTGAAACTCTACACACTACTATACTGAGCATAAAATGTGTGCACATGCTGCAAAAATTGTCCACCTCATACACATTTACCCTCACAATGGATTTACTTCTGACAGCATTTGTCAACATAGAAGAGAAAAAAAAACACCCCCCCCCCAAAAAAACCAGAGTAGATGAAGAATGTGTCATTTCCCCTGTCTACTTCCTTTAACAACAGCCATTTAGGATTACCTGTGCTCTACAGCAATTCTCTTCGCCCAAGTTCCCTTCCTTTTATCACCGCACAGAGCTTTGAAAAAGAGTTGGCATGTAGGAAAATATATGCTTTTTAGATCATTAAAGTACACAACTGGTATTTATCTAAATACATAGACACAATTTTACAGATCAAATGCATGTAAGTGACCATCTTACTAGTAAATCTGACTTCACTGGCAGTAACCACAGTGTGAAAAAGCACATTTGGCAACTTTGCTGAGTTGGGGCAAAGTAAGATGCACAATTATACAACGCAGAGGGCCAATGCTTGGGTCTAATCCTTCATATCTTAAATTATAGTGTTGATACCAAAAATCCAGCAGGGGTAGTCTATGTTTGAGCATGTATTAACACCCAGACAATCACATCCACACTTACGCACGCCATAAATAGCACTGGCCGCTGCCCTTGTGACATGAAATGCAATAGCTTGATAATTTTATTAATAAAATCATCTCTTTTCTCCCTCCTGCTGCATCATTCCCTCAAGCTCTTCCCTTAAGCTCCTTTATATCAGCTCACTGTCTTCCCTGGCACCCTGTCCTTTTAATGAATCACCACTCAGTGTATGAAGGCTCTTGTTTTCCAGTCTCCCTTTGAAGCCTTCCTCTCACTTCATTCCTTTTCTCATATGTCACTCAGCTTTATTCTGTCTCTTCCTCTACCAGCAGACAGACAGTGCTGCCTGTTGCATTGTTTGGATTGCATTGGTTTTGCCAGCAGGAATTCATCACAGTCACAATTGCAGAAAAATACTGATCAAAGGATAATTATTCTGTAAGACCAGGCTGTGGTACAAAGAACATCTCCATTCATTTGTAAGAAAAGAGAGATCAATATATGCAGATGCAATATTAGCTGGTCAATTGCCATGTCTAACTGATTAGAAACAAGGGGATTTCATGATTGATGCATGTGACTCATCACCGTGTCTCATTCTGTCTGCTTTAATGTTCTGTCTTTTCATATCACGTCCTACGTAAAGCAATCGAATCATACACGGTGTCCACTCTCATCAAGTCACTGAGGATCATAAACAGCTGATGAATGGGATGTGAATGAGAAGAAATGAAAAAAAAGTGAAAATATTACTCAATGCACACTTGCTACTGACATGATACCAAACTGATTTCATTTGACATATACCCATTATCTATGATTACATTAGAAAATGGCATTCACTGATCACATTTCTGGTGTCAAGACATTGTCCTCAACATCAAAAGGAAGGGCATTGCTGAGGCTGTCATCACTAAGTACAGAGGCTTTGTTACCAAACACCAAAGACAGAAAAACAACACTGAATTTTTATGGCTTCATTTATGATTTGACAAATTGGCTAAAAATGTGTTAAGGAACAATATTAAAGTTCAAAACAGTTTTAAAGCATAGCAATAGAATACATCATAATTAATGTGATTATTCAAAGAAGACCAAAAGGTGAAAAAACTATAAGTTGTATTTAACTACGACTTGCAAAGTATTTATTGTTAGCTATTTTTGGTATAATTGCTCTTTACAATTAAATATTAAAAAAAATTATATACTTTTTGCATACCGTGAGAATTTGTACATAAGAGAAGTTGTAGGCACACTGTAGCAGACAGGCTTGTGTTTGACAAGTGAGTGTCTTTGTGCACTTTAACATTTTCCCAAGGTGATCAGACAGTGCTAGCCCTGGAGCAGGAACTTTTTAGTGAACAGAAAATAAGACAACAACATCAGATTTAGATGTCTTGAAGACAGGTGGTAAGATAGTTCCTTGCTTTTTTTTGCTTTTGTTGGTTTTTTAGTTTAATAAGGACTTTAGTCAGGTTTAAAAAAGTGATACAAATTAGTAATTCAATATCAACTAAATCATTTGTAATTGTTTTGATTATGACTTATAATTAAGTAAGTGTAATTGAGTAATCTATGACTTTTTTCCCATTCACTTGGTACACTGTGAGGAAAAGAAAAATATTGTAGTTTGAGACTTTCTGAGCAAAACTGGCTTTGAAGACTAATCTCAGAAAGCTTTTCATGTGGAGCATGAGATCGAAGTACTCAATTTTAAGTCAGTGGGCTACGGTTTTCAGAGAGACTGGATCAAGAACTGAAAGAAGTCTGGAAGCCACAGTGACTCTTACATTGCACAGGAGCCAAAAAGCTCCTGACAGCTCAAAGTATTTATGCCTACCTTAAGCCAACATTAAAGATAATGTTTCCTACATTATATAGGAAAATGCATACGCGTCTGTCCAGCACTTTTGTTTTGAATAGCCACAGTGTTTGTATTACAGAGAAGTTGTAATTATTATTTAGAGTTTGTTCAGAGGTAGTTCTTAGCAGCAAACCACTTGGATTTAATCTCTTGCTCTTCATTCAAAATGTCAAGGTCTTGATCTCAAGAACTCTGTAATTTTATGCAGGTTAAAAAGAAGACACGTAAATGCAACTACAATGAAATTACTGTTGATTGGAAGCGAGGTTTTAGTGCTAGTGTCTGTTTAGTAATTCAGTGGCTTCAAGTGATGCATTTTGGCAACAATTCTCGCCAATTTGCATCTTTGTCCTACAAAGCAAATGCCAAAGAGCAGAGGGAACCATTTGTGGTTACTGATTAGAAGAGGTGCATAATTACACCATTCAAAAATGCTTTTAATGTAGTTGAGCTTTGACTTTGACCAAATCGCACTTTTATCCCAAACTAAAATCATTTTCTCTTTTATGTAAACTGAATAAATATGCAGATTTTTATCAGGAGTTGACAGTTAATGCAAACACATAGATGCCTAAACAGTATATTTAGTTTAAATCTACAAATGTCACTTTTTGTGTACTTTTTTCTATATGTACAATTGTGTGTAAAGGTTTGGGCAGGACAAGGATGCTTGCAAGGACTGTCAGCTGATTTCTGAGCCCAGTGAAAATGCTTCTCTTGAATTCTTATGGTAACACTCAACAATCATGGTCTACTTGAAGTAATTGAGTAATAATCTGACAGTGATTCCAGCTATTTCCTTTCTAATGGGTGTGTGAGCTGAAGGGGTTATATTTGATTATTTTGGCTTCACAAATATTACAGCAAAATACTGTACAGTATACTCTAGGTTGAACATGTATCAATCCATAAAATATGTATACCTTTTAATCGCTTTAGTAAAGTATAGTATTTTAAAGGAGGCATGCTGGTGTCACATAAATGATCATCTAAAATAACTTGGTTGGGTAACTGTGTGTTAAGCTCCTCTAACAGCAAATTCATATATAAGTGCATGTCTGCCCTTGAAAGCCTGTTTGTTTTGCTGTATATCTATGTTTGGCCACTTTATTTACTCTGTTTCACAAGGACAACAGCAGCATTTGCTTAAAGGAACTGATCTGAATTGCTCATTAAAAATATGTCTTATGCTATGTAGGGCCGGTGTGATTGGGAGAGGTTCTTAGAAATAATGCTTTCATCCTGATAACATAAGGCATCTGCAGTATTTTCACAACAAATTAGGAATTTGTCTCTCAAAAAGTGTATACTGCAAAGGAAGTTGGCAAGTATTTCTTTGCGTTAGCTGTCTTGACAAAATCTTGAAACCTTACTTAAAGAAAACAGGTGTCAGAGGTTATCGACTTTACTTCTTAAGTCAGACTTTTGGCATCACTTTCTATGCAGACTCGCAAAAAGGGGGCATTTGATGCATCATTTGACTCTTCTTCAGCACTAAAAGTTATGAGGGTCACCAACTCCAGACACTCATAACATTATCATAAGAATTGGTGATAAAGTTCACTAAAGAGTATAAAAAGTATAACAGTAAAATGCAGCACTGGTGATCCAAAGATAAGAGAGTATTCGTGCAGAAGATCTTTAATCTTGTGAATTTTTTTTTTCTCTAACATGACAGCTGCATGTTCATCTCTAAAGTTTAAATTATTTAAATGTTAATCAGTGTGTTCAGGTCTGACATTCTCTCACAGCCTAATAAAGGAGATAAGAAGATCAGTTTAGTTTGTGAAAAGTTCAATGCATAACACATTTTATTTGTTCTTATAAACAGAAATGATCTGTTTTTGATTTTTCTGAGTTCTGTTAGCCTCAATTCCAGCGAGACAGCAGTTTTGGCCCTTTACAAAGTTTCTTAATGCTGTAACTTTACAGCTGGGTTTCATTCAGTTGTTTTAGTAAGGTATGGTTCAAAGTTGCATATGTAATACATCTTCCTTAAGCAGAGAATCTATATTACACTTACAGCCTGTTTTAAATTAAAAAGAAACCATGACAATTTTGTGCTCGCTTGAATAGGTTGCATATAGCATATGTTACCATGGTGATTTAGCCAAGTAAAAAGAGAGCTACCTTTATGAAACTGAAAACTCTGACTTTAACCTCAACATAGCTTCCTCCATAGTACCTCACTAAAACCTTCTTGAACATTATCCAGAGTATTACACTTTTTTTTTACCTGAAATGTTTTACCCAAATCTTACCTGCATGCTGAGACATTCTTTTCTTTTGCTTTTTACTACCAACAGTTCAAGGAATTGACACCTGTTCACAAGGTTTTTCATATATTTATGTAATGAGTCATAATGTCTTACCTTTCCTACATATAGAGGCTCTGTTCCCGTATACTCCTCCACGACAAAGAACTGGTTCCACACCCATCCTCTCTTTACACGTTCAAGCGATGAGGGTCCTTGTTCTTGTTCTCTTCCTCCTGAAGTTGTTGTGCCACTAGTCCTTGAGGCTTCACACCAGGTAAAAATATTGCAGCTAAGTAGAGTTAGTGCTGCCAATAGTGTCCAAACTCCTGATGTCCATGAAGGAGCCATTTTGATTTTTGTTTTTAAAAAAGGGGAAAAAAAAAGAAAAACAATCCTTCCTGTGTCTACATGTAATTAAAAAAAATATGCACACAAGAGAATGTTTTCTGTTATAGTTTTATCTGGAATGAAACTCCAAAAGGACACACTTAAAGGTCTTTGTGAAAGAGCTTGAAAGTTAATCCATGGGATCAGAAATCAATCTGAAGTTATCTGCCAAATACAGGTCAGGGCAGAGAGCATATGGGAGTTGTACCACCTGCAGAGTAACGGTTTGCACTGTAACATTGTCAGTAATTCTGATTCTTCGTAGTGTTTACTCCAACTCATAGGGTTCCATTTTATTGTTTGTTTTTCTTAATATTTTGTTTTATGTGACCTAAAGTAGCCGGACAAAGTGACTTTGGAAAATGTTATTCAAGGTTTCTGAAAGCAACAAAAACAGGCTTTGCTAGACAGGCTCACTGATCATTGAAGGAATTAGGGGGGGCAAGCATACAATGACATTGAAAAGCATGCCTATGAAGAGTGAGAGTGATAGCTTCCATCCATTTTTGACTTCGTATCGATTACTGCTTGCAGTGCTTCCATTTTCACTTCTAGCCATGTCACCTCCAGTAGCTGGTGTGTGTTTCAGGTGGTTTGATACTAAGCCGTCCAAAAATGACTTGATTAAACTTTGCTGAAGAGAAAACTCTTCGGTAGTTCAGCTCCTAGAAAAGTCACAGCTGGCTTTACCTTCTGAAGCAGAAACCTTGAACTGACGAAAGGCCAAAGGATTTTACTGTTGGTGATAATGTTTGGTCTCTGACAGCTCTGCCCTTCAAAACAATCCATTGGTTTGGAAAGTTCATTCTTCAAAAGGTCCTACAGTGTTTTTTCAGCCATTATGACAGCTCCATCGTGGATTGAAGGCAGGAAAAGAGGGAACCTGTAAAACAGAAAAGACACTGTTGTCATGGCCTCAATAGAAACTGGAAATAGTTTCTATTTGATAGATTTGAAGATTGACTGACCAGCAAAATTATTATTATATTTTTTTTCCTTACTTAACCTGTTGTGGGTTATTGATGTCATATTTTTATAGCTCTTTACAATCAATATTAAATGTGACCCAATGTATTCAGTATGCATCAATGTACTAATAAACAATAAATAAAGAACAAATCCTATAGCACCACTTTTTTGTTCAGTTTATCTTTGTTTAACTCTGTGTTTCTGAACTGCAAAACCCATAAGTGTTTTGGTTTTGTTAGGATTATCTACAATAAACATTTTTCTATTAGGAACTCTTGTGTTCAGCAAGAATTCCAACAATTTGCTGGAGAATGGTGAAAACGGGATAGAAAGACAGGAAACCAGAAATGTGGAAAATAGGAAGGAAAGAGAAAGCGAGTAAGAAAAAGAGAGAGGGGGAGTTAGAGAAAGGGAACGCAAGCAAGAAAGGTCACTGTTCATCACACAGCAAACCCAAAGCATCTGTCTGCCTTTCATCCAACTGATGGAGCGGACCTAACCGCAGCCAGCTGATTAATTGCATGAGGGAACACTAATTGGATAAAAGTATTAATCAATTAATTCTATCCAATGAGGCAACACCCCCTAATACTTCAGACAAACATTGGAGAGTAGGAGGGGGTAACAGACGTGGTCCTTGGCTGCTCTGAAACATGCACAGAGGCTGACAGAAAGGCAGAGTTGACAGAGCAGAGACAGAGAGGGTAAAGGCAGGGTTCTAAAGGAGACAGAAAGGAAGACATGAAGAAATTAAAGGGCCGAGAATATAAGAGGAAATGAAAGAGAGTGTGTTGTGTGTTGTGTGGCTGTGGGCGTGATTTATGGCCTCTTTGAAACATTCAGAACAAAAGGACCAAAAGGAGAAGAAACAATAACATTTACTATGTCTCTGGCCTTACAACCTTAAGAAAGAAGATTGCAACACCAGCCGAAGAAAAGCTCCTAAGGCCAGCAGGTGGTTTAACCTATTTCTGCTGGCTTAGAAGGAATTTCTAATCGCACTCTCCTGCTGCCCGGTAGCAAGCTTGGAGCATCCGGAAATAATTCCTTCTCAGACTGTTGGTCAAGGAAATGTCCGTGGTATTGGAAACCAACTGCTCTGGGGGTGTCCAATCTCCAGGGGAAACAGTTCAGGAGTAACTTAAACAGCTCAGATCTCTTTATTAACTTCAGCACAGTGAGTGTTAATAGAAAAACTGTACATTGATTTCAAAATATACAAGTTTGAAAATGTACAAAGATGATAATTTTTACAGTAGTGTGATGCAGGGACTGATGTGCTACTCTAAGGTAAGTAATCATATAGCAAATACATATAACACATGTTTATTTTATGACTATATTTTTCACGTATTGCATATTAATATTAAGGATTTTAAAAGCAGCAAATTTCCACAGGTTTACAATGAAATTAGAAACTAACTGATTTTGTCTTTCGGCATGCAAAACTGATGATCAGGTAGCATGTTTATCTATATCTATAAATTCTATGGCAGTCTATTGAGAGGCTAAACTGGCTATAGGCAAGTTTTTTTTTCTTATTTAACTTTTGGTTGTCACATCCTGAAAAATTAAGGCTTGATTGCTCAACCATAACAGAATGATGATAGCACATTCATTTTCCTCAGTAGCTACTGGTAACCTTCCCCAGGTAGCTGAAACAGCAGAGTTTAACAACCTAAGTGCCAGATGGTTTGTTAAACAGATCCATCTGGGAGACGTCCTTGGAAACTTTTCTAGGAAAGGGCAAGCACTTTTGGAAGCCATCAGCCAGCCAGTGATTCTTTCTATGTTCGGAAGGAATGAAAAGCACTGTCCATCACTGGACAAACCACCTATCTAATGTTGCCCAGAAGATGCTCTACATGCATTCACTCAGTGTGGAGCAAATCCAGCTGGCAATTTTTCCTCAAGTTTTTTAAGAACCAGAACAGGGCTATGTATTAGCCTAGCCGGATGTATTGAAACAAAAAAAAAAAACAGTAAAGGACCCTTCTGTTCCATCATATGATCCTACATGATTTAGCAGACCACCCAAGTCTTTTAAAAACATGTTCCAGGTTTGATACTCTGACTGTTTTGTTGGATACTAAATTTTGTGCTGTTGTTTATCCAGCAATGGATCCTATTACCATCTTATTCATAAACTGATTGGCTTGTCAATGATAAGCTTAGCAACAGCTCACAGAGGCAGGAAATGAATGCTAGGGCCATTTGAATGGCAAAAATCATAAACAGGGTTATTACTGTCAACATTCAAATTAGAATTATTTAACACAAATACACACCGACTAAAAACATCATGTATTGCAACCATTATAAATAGTCTGGCACCTTACCACCAAACCATTTCCAAGCACCTGAACTCATTTTGGGGGTTTTTTTGTTTGTTTTTTTTTTGCTCATCAAGTGTTTTCAGTACATCAATCTAAACTAAACCCACCGGTCTCTGTGGTGAGTGGTGAGTTAGTTAGAACTGTTAGGCAGCAGTGGCGGTACACTGCTGTAAAGGAAAGGGGTGTACTGGAATTACAATTCCAGACCAAATGAGTGAATCGTTATGAAGTAGAATTCAGCACAATAATTTTTGTCTGGTTTTTTCAGAACTGTTGGAAGTCAACATCATAGCTGAAAATAAATTTTATTAAATATGCACAGAATACAAGGCCTTCTCTGACCCTAGAAGTCTTTCAGCACTATGCATAACACTGAAATCCGGTGAGATAATTTAGCAGTCACGGACAACTTTGTTTCTCATCACAAATATACAACCCTAGACCTTTTAGTATGTTAGAACAACACCAATGGTGCACAGTGTGCCTTGGCACTACACACACGGCTGCCTGCGTCCACTAACAGTGGGAGTGTGGTTGTTGGCAGCGATAGGCCTATTTTCCAGCATTCTTTTCAGATGGAGCTTTGCTCAGACAGCAGTGATACAGAATGTGATCAAGCTTTTCTGGGTCTGCCATGTATCCCTCTCTGAAATCCAGCACTTGTTCCTTAAGATAATGACCATTCCCTGCTGCCTGGCACTGGGGATGACAGAGCTTTTTTTCCCACTGTAGCCAGGCCACACCCACAGTTCTGATAAAGAGCAAGTTCCGACTTCATATCTTCATACTACTGGACCAAGATATGCAAAAAACCCTGAGTTTGGACATTCATATATAAGAACAATGTCCTGCTCATCCACCATGACCTCAGGTCCAAGGTCTGGTGAGGCAAGAGTGAATCTATACTCAGCCAATAAACTTACTGCTAAATGCAGTTTAGCGTCATCTAAAAACACACTTTACTGATCAACAAAAAGGCAAATTGCAAGGAGGTTACCTTGCAATGTGATGAGTATAGCCCTAAGCTAAGTGCACTGTTTATTTTGCAGTTTACCTCGCTGTTTATCTTACCTGAAGATAGAACTTCTGGCAAGAAGTATAAATTGTTGTGCACTAGCTGGGCTCTTATTTAATTTTCACATTGCCACCTGTAGCGACACACCAGGAGCAATGTAGTGTCTCTAGGGCTTTTAACACAGTCCTATTTTCCATCTGAACACTGAAAATAACCAAATGCCTAATCCATGAAGGGATGTGTTACTCAAGAGGCACATACTTGACACTGATTATTGTTCATTATTTTTGCAAATTATATCTAAATAATTACTTTTATTCATTCATTTGTTCAATTCACATTTCATGCTTTATTCATTGCAAAACATGTCAGAGGAGACAGTTTTAAGAGACAGGCTTAAAACTAAGACTCTGAAAAGACAGCCTAAAGACAGTTTTTGGGTTTTTCCCCCCCCTTTTTTTTTTTTTTACAAAGTAATGGATTACTGTAATAAGAGTATACTTTTCAGTAATGTAACACTTTTCTGTACTAAATTATTTAATTACATTTCAGTTGTTTCTTGTGTTACAATGATTCTTCATTTGTCTGCATGCCAGGCTGATAGAAAGAAAAAAAATATCAATATCAATACTGATTTCATTTTCTGCGTGGGTGGAGGAAAAGGGTGGGGCGAAGTACAGCTCTTCAGGAGTGGAGTTATGGACATTACTTTTATTTTTATTGCACAAAAGGACAAGAGCACAATGGTAAAGAGCAGCTGTGTCCAAGACAGAAACGACTGTATTATGCTGCTAACAGAACTTCAGCTCTCTGCAAGCATCCGCACAGACAACATGCTAATGCAAAGCTAGCCAAGAAAGAAAGCTGAGCGTTTGCTGACCCCAACCCAGCAGCCAGAGCCTGATCTTCAACAGGTAACAAAATAATAGATGAATAAATATGTAAGGGAGTGTAACTAGATAAAAGATGAATAATTACTGCCAGGCTCAGGATGGGATTTTGAGCCTGAGTAGAGCAGGTCAGAGTGGGTAGTGTGTCCGGAAAACCAGGCGGGTTGCTGGCTGTGCAAAGCAGCAGGGGAGCTGTAGCTGAATGAAATATCCAGAGTGTGGAGAACTAATCTGAGCAAATAAAGAGTGAAATCCAGAGCAGAACAGCCTAATCATTTTCAGGCCTGAGCAGGAGAGGTGAGAATGTGAAGAGCTGCAGACTGACATGGAGCAGAATAATTATTCTGTTATAAAAATTATTCAAATGTGTTTATTACATTTTTGTCGCCACCTGTGATGTCAATGTTAAAATGCAAGCAATCAGCTGTTCAGTCTGTTTCACAGTGAGCACTCTATCTTAGTGTTCAGTCACTTGCTAATGTGGCAGGCAAACCGACCATGTACTCATGCTGTCCAGCATACTTTTATTATCACGTTTGCTGCCACACACAAACGGCTGCAGCTTTGCAGCTCGCAGCCACACACACTGACAACAACAACACTGAGAGGACCCAGGACAGACTCTTTAATACAGGTGCGGCGTGATTGCTGATGCCACTCGGGTGTGTACGCCTCGCCGCAGCTGCGCCACCAACCACGCCCCGCTACACAGGGATCGGTGATATTTGGCCTGTAAGGCAGGGTAAGGAGAGGGGTTCACATGTTGGTGTCATACTACACCCTTCTGGCAGCTGTCAATAAATGCCGGTTACTACATCCAATAGCACAGCAAGCTAAACTCGAAGACCTTCAAAGGATGGCTGGAGAGCAGTGGACCGCAGGTGGGTGTCACATGAAAACTATAAATACTTTATAGTCTTTATTTAAGCACAGCTAATGCTGTTCTTCTGTAATAATTACATTTTTGGATGTGTTAGCTGTTATGTGTTCTTCCCTTTGTTTATTAGTTTATTAGTTTCATTTGAATGAATCGATCTAAAACACTGATAAAATAATAAAACCCCTAAAAATTAATCTGAAATATGGCTTTTGTCAAAACTTACTTAAAATGAGAAACATTACATTATTAAATTAACAACTTAGCTTCTTCAAGAAATGATGTCTTTGCCATTACTGCTGTAGGGTTCAGAGCATCCACTAGGAGTCACCTATAACAAGTTCAAATGTTTATCACAAATATATTTTGTTATTAAAGGAAATGTATGTCTTTTGTTACTTTTGTGTGTGTGGATGTGTGTGTGTGTGTGTGTGTGTGTGTGTGTCTATTTAGAGCAAGAGAGAAAGAGGGAGAGAGAGAGGCAGAACTCCTCTTAAGTCGTTCACTTGACTTAAATTTATCAAATATATTTCTTTTCAAGTTTCCAATTAGATATTTTACAGCTGTGGAGTGATAACTTCAAAGTAATAAAAACACACTGTTTATTCCTCTGTGCCTCAAAGGCAAACAACATTGGGAAGATAGAATTAATTTCTTTTTGCCTATCTGCTTTCCCTGTTCCCTTACAGTAGATGATTTAACAGTAGGACAGGCGGTTTGAATTTGATTAATTAGAGAGCATTTGTATCAAATATTTTTCTGTGTGCACCAATGGCCCAGAAGTCGCTTTGCAAACTGAAACATTTGCTGAGCACCAACTGCTTGGCATCCAAAAAATAAAATGTACACTCCTCCATGAAAATCCGTCTCCTTCTGTTCTGCCTGTCCACTTAGGGAATTCCATTAAGTGTGTACACATTTACTTATACTTGGGTCTAAAAGTGGGTAACTGTAATGAGCTGTGGAGAAAAACAGAGCGAGAGAGAGAGAGAGATTTATGTTAGTGTGTTCTGATTTCACTAAAACTTGGCCATCACTACAAAGGAGTCACGAGCCTTAGCTGGCAGAGTCAAATTAGTGGCATGTCAATTACCACCCCTTTGTTTTGTAACAGTGGGCAGTAAACCTTGTTGAAAAAAAGATAAAAAAATAACACTGATGATTAAAAAAATATATATGTTTGAAGTACCTATCCTTCCCTGTTCATTTCTCTTTGCCCTATCTCTTTCCACTCCCTCCTCTACTCATTCTCTAGTCCAAAGCTATTGGCAAGCACTGTGCAGCCATTCGTGACCTATTAGAGTGCTGGATTGATTCTAGAGCATGGCTGCAGCCTCTCATCAGTGGGCATGCCCAGAGCAAGCCCTTTGACAGCTGGCAGCGAGCAGACGACAGCCAGGCAAGACTGATCACTGCAAACTGATAGGCATGGGGCCAATGACCAGCAGACAGCCCTCTCTGTCTCTGACACTCTCTCACACACAGATGTGGCCATTCACAGACATGAAAGGGCACAATACATCTATATCTGCGTGTGTGAATGTGTCTGGGTTGATATGCATTTGTTCTGGGACACAGCATAGCCATGCTGTCTTAAATCAAGGGCCTTTTGCCCTTTTCAAAGGAAAATAGACATTAATATTACTTAGGCTGTTGTTACTATTATTAGAGTACTTATCAAGCCTTCTTGTTGTGAGCAATGATGTCACTGTCATAGTGTTACATAACGTAATGTATTTTGTTCTTTATAATTATGTAGGAGATTTACCCAGCAATTATGTTGTGGCGTAAACCGCCACTTAGTTGTTTGCCGGAAACTAATATATATTAAATGATTACTGTTGGACGTAATTGGCCCACAATATATACTTAATCAGAGTAGATTCCATCTGACGGTGCCCATGTTTCTATGGTCATTGTGTTTTAATTGCTATCCTATTCTTGTTTATTGTCATCTGTTATAGATGTATGGAAATTTTCGTTGTTTACATATGGGTTTATTACTCATTTTATCACATCACACTGGATATCTTGAAGGTCACAGCTGCTTAACACTGTAATCGGCTGTTGATTGTATTTAGCTGTAATAGGTTATATGGTGACCATGACTGGGTAAGGTTAAACATAGCTTTTCCAAGTAGCCTCATAGTGTTTTTTTTTCATATAGTGGGTCACATATGGAAACAGTTGCACTTATTTTATCTCCTTAATTTTCACTTTTCTATTTTGTATTACATTTGTTGTTGTGCTGCCAATGACTGGTGTCCTTAATAATATCTAAATGGAACGAAACATTTAAGAAAAC
Organism: Etia nguti; assembly: GCA_015106755.1. Classification (NCBI taxonomy): domain Eukaryota; kingdom Metazoa; phylum Chordata; class Actinopteri; order Cichliformes; family Cichlidae; genus Etia; species Etia nguti. The sequence continues at coordinate 39,377 of VUQG01028137.1, read as the reverse complement.
GTCAAAAATCCTACAGTCAAAGAGATCTAAATTATCCATGTATTAATGACTATGATAAAGCTCACCTGTTGAAATGTGTGTGAGAAAATTACACTGACAAGCCAGCAAACTGGTCAGTGTTTTGTCTTCAAAACAAGTTTTGCCCAGTTTTATTTTTTTTCCACACTGTGATAAGCTTGTTATCTTTGCCTCTCTATTCTGCCATTAGCCCTCTCTTCTCTCTATCATGCCTCCCCTGACCAATCAGATTAGACGCCACTTCAGAGAGTTGTGTGGAGTGCATATATGAGTGCTGTGAACTACTGAGTGAAAAATACTGGCAGCTTCTTTTTTCCAGTGAAATACCTTTTAACTTGGGTTGAAAAAGATGAATCATTCACTGCAGAGATTTGTACCATTTGTCAGTATGAAGCAGATCAAGCTTGATCATTTTAAGGCAGTGACAATTACTGCAAACACAGACTCCATAGCTACAACAAAAGCTAGCAAAGCAGGTAGCTGACAACCTCTCATCAGACGCCTTAATGTACTGACAGGACAGATGAGTAGAAGCCCTACCGGCATCATTAAATTTGTGATCTCCCATGTTACTGACACAGATTTAAAAAGAAACAGTCAGTGTTTGGAGGCCTTAATGTCTTTCTTTGTATATTTAAAGTACTCTGAATTGCATTTGCTTTAAAAAAAAAAACGTGCTATACAAATACATTTTGTTGCCCTCCATATCTGTTAAAATACAGCAGGAAAAAAGACTAAAATATCTAAAAAAAAACTACATCGCACAAATTTTGGTGATTATCTGATATTTTTTTATTGTAACACCTGATTTAAAAGTCTCTGTAATTCCAAAATTGTCAGTTTGGCATTGGCTTTAATTATATTTGTCTACATGTTCCCTCGTTAATATTTCTTTTCTCACCCCTATCCCTTATCATCTGCTGTACAGTGCAAAAATCTTGAGCCATCCCTTATTTGTAGGGATGTAGGTTTAGCGATATATTGAAACATAGATAAAAATACTATATATAAGGCAAAAGTAGAGTTTGTACAATTCTACAGGGTTTGAAATTCAATATTTTTATTGATTTTATTCTACAACACAACCTGAACTTATTTAGACAAGCTTTCTTACAGATTCTTTAAGTGCTCTTCAGGAACAGTTCTCCAGGCTCATCTTGGGATCTTAGCTGCCTTTAGTTCAGTTCTCTGTCAAGATGATCCCGCACTGCTTCGATAACGTTGCGCTCTGGTGTGACTAATAGTGTTCTGTTGTGCGCTATTCTATCCAGGTATGTTTTCACTGCATTGACAGTGTGGTTGAGATTAGTGTCAGTCTGAAACATTACGCCAATCAGATGGTATTGCATGTTGCATGTTGGATTGCATGTCAGATTCTGATGCTATTTCTGATGAAATAGCATCAGAATACTTTATTAATCCCAGGGGTGAAATTATTTTGTTACAGACCCACTATGAAAGATATAAAATATAAACGCTTTCTATAAAGATAAGTAAAAAATATATACAGGCCCAAACCATGGCACTGTGTTGTTACCACTGATTTCTGTGTACTTTGGCATATTGCAGCCTTTACTCCTCGTCATTTCCCTTGTTTAGGAATGGTTTCTTAAAAGTCACACTGCCATTTAGACCATTTCTGATTAGATGTCAGCAAACAGTAGAGAATCAACTGAAGGACCAGGTGCATCTCTCAGGTCCTATGTCAGGTCTTTATTGGATTTTTTTTCTATTTATTAAGGACATGACTTTCAGAGACTGTTCATCTGCTGTAGATAGTATTTTTGCTGGCTACTTCTTCTTTTGACCTCTACTTGTTCTGTTTCCTCGATACTTTTCAATGGATGCACTGCTGAGTTTTCAGCTAACAGTTCTTTAAGAATCAGCTTGTTGGTGCAAAAATACAAATGTATGCCTAAGTTTTATGTTTGGCATTTTTCATTGATGCAGCTAAAGAAAGTGAAACAAATGATGTGGGTTTTTGTTTTTTGTTTTTTGACAAGCTGTTAGTTAAAAACTGCCCGAATTGAATTAAATCCCCCCAAAAATGAATAAAAAATAAAAAATCATTCCTGGACTGAAAATTAGTGACAAAATACTCAATCTTGAAAGAGGAAATGTGAAAGCCCTTGAAAATTTACAAGGCCTGGCTCCTTGCAAGCAAAATATAAAGAAATGAAGGGTGGTTCAAGATTTTTGCACTGTACCCATTGACCAGATTTCAGTTATAACAGTTTAACACTATTGTGAATCTTGCCTAAGTTTTTTTTTTTTGGCTAATTAGCAAAGGATGCTGACCCAATAAACCTTGAAGTTTAGGTGGTGGTGGTAAACATTACACCTGCGCTTTACACAAACACAACAGTCACTAACAGCAGACCTGGAATTGTCCAAGAATTCAGTCCAAGTCTATATGATAGCCTTGAACTACATTTTGAACTATGCACAAATCTGAAGTGAAAAATGTCATGCATTAATTCATGATTCATGTTTTTACAGGCGTTGGTGTGTGATGTAACTGGTCAAAAAATCCAGTGTTCTCCTGCCCTGCTGGGCTCTTTTTTCCTTTTTTTTCCTTCCTGGGAGGCTTGTATAACAAAACCTAAATGCAGGCAAAGACATATGCGCTCACTCACCCAGACACATATGCATAAACACAAAGCAAGCACACTTTTCACACAGATGTGCATAGAAATCATATGCAAACCTTGGTATTTTATTTTGTTAATGTATTCAAGCTTGTACACCACAATAAACTTTCTCCCCATCCTATCATTTGTTCCCTTCCTCACTTTTCCTTAACTGCTTTTTTATATATTCCATCGCTCTTTTCTTTTCTTTTCTTTGCCTTTTTGTCTCTGTTTCTGTAACACACTGCCACTGCTGCCCGCTAACACTTCTTTCTCTTTGTAACTTTGTTTTGTTGTCTTTTCTTTTTGGCTTCTACTCACACTTTGTTTTGTCTTTATACCTTTTCTTGATGTCTTCCTGTCTTTCTCCTCAAGCTCTGTTCTGCATGGCCTTAAAATGCATGTTGCCATATTAGTTTTCTAGCATCTTGAAATGAATGATCACTGTTTATTGAACACGTGGACATTGTGTTTTATCAGTCATCAGATATTTTTTAAACATATATGCAGGCAAATATTTCTGTCTTCACCCACACACTAACAAAATCTGACAAGTCAGTTGAACCTGGTATCATTAGAGAATATCGCTGCATCTCTCTCTAATAACAGCTTCTCATTTCAGGGGCCATGGTGACAAAAACAGCACAAGTGATTACAATCTGACGGAAGGAGTTTATATTTGGAAGTTAATAGCCTGAGGTTAACACATGGCCACATTTATTCCCTTTGGGCCCCCTCACTCGCCGCAGTATATCTGTGCCTTGGATTGATGTGTGCACTGGTTTTGCATTTACACAAAACCATTCCTATGCACACACGCACACACACGAGCATGCACAACTTAATACACACAGACTCTGTAGATAGCAAGCATAGAGGGCTCCAACTTCCATTGCCAGAATCTCCCCATCAGATGGATGAAAGCTGCCATCAAAGCTGGGCCCAGGAGGAGTTCAGACAGTCTGCTTATTCGAGTGAACCCAACACCAGAGTCCAATCCCCTCTGCCATGCTTATTAAATAGCCTATTTTGTCATTTCCAATCCCAATTTGTCACAGTCACTTGGCTCAGCAGCCCTGTGTCATGTCACAGAGGGGTGAAAAAAAGAAGCAGAGGCACAACAGAAAACATGTCTGTTTCTGTAAAGTGTTTATGTTGCAATGGTAAAGTTTTAATGGGCTGTTTGCTATGAGACAAACTAGAAAAAAATAGCAGTTGCCTTTGGACGACAGAAACACGGGCACTGAAAGTTTTTAAATTATCAGAAATTGGAAGAAATGATGAGTATGTATGATACAGTAAAACGCATTGTATTGTGCATTTTTTGCTTAGCTTAGCTTAGCTGGCATATTGATTTTTTTTTTTATTAAGTCCAAATACAAACTTATCACATAGACATATCTGTACTTGTTCTAACGTGAAATAACATTCTGTTCAAAGTGCAATCCTACACTGTTTTCACACAAGTCTATAAAATGGTTCAGTGAAATGTGTCCACAGCTTTAAAGCACAATGTGGCTCTCATGTCATAATTGCCCAAACATTAAATCCAAATCAACATATAATCCGCTATTCAAACCACCTCTGCACAAACATCTAACACATTTCATCCATCTGAATTAATCAATCTCACCGTAGCCTAACAAGGATTCGAGTCCTGTCTGTTTGGCTGCCAAACATCCCATACTCCAGCAGCATGCTTGCTATTGTTTGGGTCTCTCTCTCCCAGACCGGACTCTATATTCTGGATCCAAAACCCCATGTTGTATTGGCAAGTCAATGATATGCAGTCGACCGTGACTGGGGAGAACAAAATCTGCATTGACACAGGGAACTGTCTAGAGAATGGGTGCTGCTTTGAATTAGGCTGCTGTGTTTGCTTATGGGTTATAATGAGAGGTGACATATTGTCAGTGCCTTGCTAAAGCTGGTCTTCTAATTACACTAATTGCTGCTTTTCCACCCCCATCCCTCGCTCCCTCCCTTTTCTGTTCAAATCACTGCCCCCCCCTCCTCCCTTGCTCCCTTTCCCCCATGCCAATACTGTTGCTACTCTTCAAAACTCAAAAGCTTCCACCCACATACCAAGATGAGCCTGCACCCACTCTCTTGTCTTTCTCACTGTCCTCACAGCCATTAATTTTCCCTAAATTTCTTTTTCAAGAACTAACCCTGTTCCATTAAATTTTCCATCTTTCTGCTTCTATCTGTCTGTCTTTGCCTTTCTGCCTCTCTTTCTCTCTTTTCTCCCCACAGGAGTAGTCTTTTTGTCCATACATGCCACAGTGTCCACTACTACTGCAAAAGCCCCCGTGCCTGGGCTGCCAGCTGCACAATTACTAAATCGTTCATCTCACGGGTGGCTGGCGCTCAGTATCCCTAGCTTTGGCTGGTAGAAAGAGAGAGGGAGGGATAAAGAGAAACTGAGAGAGAGGTAGACTGGACTAAGACTCTGGGCCAGCTTTCTCCTCTCAGGCTCTGTATGTGTTTCTACTTACACATGTGTGCATGCATGTGTGCAAAGGAAATATTATGTTAGTGTGTGTGTTCATGCATACACCGAGGTGCATGTGTGCATCTCAGTGAAAGACAGATGATGGCCAAGGTAGCTGACAGCTGTCAGTGCTCATGGGCCTTGCATGGTAGAAGAGCACTGGTGTCTGTCAACACGCTGCTCTGACTCTGTCCTTAGCACCGAGCAGGCTATACTAGGTCCCTCTACATACAACAACAGACCAGTGCTGCCTTTGAGAGCTGCTTCTAGCCAATGCAGACACAAAAGTAAGCAATTTGGATGGGCTGCCATAACACCAAGTGGTTGACTATCTTAGAGAACCAATATGACATGTTTCTTTGCTCTTTTTATGAAAGGATGTGTCATGGCTTAGGAGTGTTTAGAGTTCAGAGCAGTTTAATTAATGCCTTGTGACCTTAGGTTTACTTGGCATTGAGTCCTTACAAATTGTCACACTACTCCATGAAAAGTGCTATCCTGTGCAATCCGTTATGGTATTTAAAATACAGTCTCACAGAAAAGACTCCAACCATTTCAAACCATGCATTTCAGGAATGCACACTTATGTGTTTGGTTATTTTTTTTTGTCATTCCTACTTTCCTGTCTAACAGTCTTCATCACATTTGTCACCTGCACAAGATAGAGAACATTAAAATATATATATATATTAAAAAAAATACATCTCCCTTAACAGGAATATCTAGTAAAGTACAGATTACTGTATTGGCACTGTGATCTATACTATAAAAATAAGTAGAGGACAGAAGACTACCTCATAGCTCAAATGCACAGATATCTGAGGAAGAAATTTAACAGTGAAATAATATGGAGGCACTCTTTAAAAAAGAGCCAACTAATATCAAAGGTGCCTTGCACAGAGAATTTGAACACAAAGAGATAAATAGCAAGATTAAAAGATGTTGACAATTTTAAATTGGCTGAAGCCAAAGACTGGCTGATTAAGCTAAACTTTCAAACAATACTAAGATAGCTCCCTTCTGGAATGGAGGAGGGAAAGTAGAAAGGATATATGAAAAGAACAACCTGAGAGAGCAGATCAAGTACTGTATGTATGTAAGAACTGAAATATACACCTTGGGAATGAGGCTCAGGGTACCTGAGATACAAAATGACTTACTCAAGAAAGCGAAACACAACAAGAGAAAAGAGAGAACTGGATGAGAGAGCTTTAAGAGAGCACCACAAATAAAGATTTCCATACTCATAACAGCATGCGTGAGTTTGTTTCTTTAAACGAGACTCATCTCCTGGGATAAAATGTCAGTGAATGTGTAGAATGTGGTCTAACGGGAAACGCAATATCAAAGCAGTTGAGAGTATCAAGAGGTGACGGTTGTTAGTAAGGTCTAATTCATTAAAGAAAATACAGCAAAGCAGACTCGGAAAATAATAAAATTGTAAGAGATACTGCACCTTCTTTAAACACCAATATGGGATGTATATGGATACATTAAAGTGCTCAAACTTTTAGCAAAACTCGAGAGGAATTAAATAGTATGGTGAGTTTGGCTGATTGTCCTTTAACTCTGATGATCCCAGTGTGGATAACCCAGCAAATACTGGAATAAGAAGTTGTTTTATGTGGTCAAACTAACACAATGCTGTACATTTTTCTTTCTCTGGTTTAAGTTTATGATGAAACTGGGGTGTAATTTAATGATCAGCAGCGATATGTTCTACAAGTAATCAAACTATAAATAATTCTGTTCCAAAAACTTTAAAGTGATTCCCACAGAGATAAATAAACATTAAAGTAACAGGAAATAACTTTTGCTATGAAAGTTCTGAATATACAGTGGTCTGTCTGTTTTTTGAAGAGCTAGCATGAAAAACACTAGACTCAAAAACTCTCTAACTACAGACTTTGGTAGTGAAGGGATCTATAAAGTAAGGCACAAGGAGCACATGCAAACTACACACAAAAAGGCCCCAGCTAAACTGCAGGTTCAAACCCAGAACCTTCGACATGAGCTGACAGTGTTAAGCACTACAACACTGTATTGCCTTCGGATGTGAATCCCCAAAAGATGATCCCAACCTGCTGTCAAACAGTCAGGGCATTATCTTATTGGACATTTTATATAAATAAAAAATGTGTATGTATAAATCATATTTATGCAGTTTAACAGTAGTTAGAAACTGTGAAATATAACAAGCCCATGTTTTCACATATTGTTATTCATGTTCCTGGAATATGGTTTCAAATAGTTCAGTTCAAATAGTTTCTGGGACTCCAGAATTATATGGGATTAACATCTTACATTTTATCCCTGATGTAGAACCAGCATGGTGAGATTGTAGAATAAGCTGTTGGGATTAACATCCAGTAGACTGCCAAGGGGGGGGAAAAAAGTAAAATAGATGAATTAAAAAAAAAAAAGATTTCACCGAGATTTGTCTGTTGGGGTTGACTGCAACTCAAACACAAAATTTAACAGAACAAAGTGGATATGTAAAAAATTATGTCTAACAAGCCAGTGTGGAAATGAATAACTTCAAGTTCTGGTTAAATGTAATGTAATGTAAGTATTAGTACATTACAATCCATCCATACGTATCACTTATCAGTCAATATTCATCTTTTTGGGGGGTTATTATAGAGTTTGTTTAAGCTAACCAGGAGACAAAATCTTTTCAGCATGCTGTGGTCTTTACACCGGATCTTCTGATGTTGGAAATTAAAAAAAAAACTCATCTAGGAGGCAACGAAACACCTAAGTTGTCCAAACCACCATAACAGTTTGTTTTCAATGGAGATGAGGCAATTGCTTTACAATAAGCCTCTCTCAACTGAATAAACTCCAGACCTTGTATCTATGAGTGACCACAGACACCCTTCAGAGGAAGCCCATTTCTATTGTACTGTATCTTAGTCTTTCAGTCACTATCCACAGTTTGTGGACATGGGTGAGTATAGTATTGTAGACTGACATTCACAGTTCTTTCCTCACTACAATAATAATAACAGAGCACTGCATTGATCTATGTGTCTCTCCATTTCGTCTCCACATCTAAACAGGAAAATGAATAAAATGAGGGGTTAAGGTGGGATTTGGAATGTTTACGAAACCCAGGATGATCTGTAATAGTCAAGTGTGGGGAAAAGAATCATTCAGAAATAAGTTTCATTCATTTCTGTTGTGAGCACAAGTAGATTTTGGTTACAGGCTGTGATCGGCTGTCTTTTGTTGCTTGTGCTCTAAATTTCATTGCTTTCAGTGGATTTTGCCAACTGAATTCAACATGATACAAGCAGATCTTACATGCACTATCATGTCTAATTTCAGATTAATTATTTAAGATCATCAAACAAATTTTTATATTATACAAAGATAACTTGAGTGAATGTGTGTAACTGTAGATCGAAAGCACTTACAGTAAGCTTAGAAAAAAGTCCTTGTATGAATGGGTGTGAATGAAGCATGTTGTATAAATGCTGCTTTGAGTGCAAAGGTAGAGAAGAAAAGAACCAGTCTGTTTACCATTAAATCAGATTGAGATGCTTTGCCGTGACATTAAACAAGCCGTTCATGCTCATAAACTGTTTTCTTTCCCTCCTTTTCTGTCTTCCTTACATTTTTCTCCATTTGCGAGTGAGTTATCTTGGAACTTGGGAGACCAGCTGCTGGACTTTTGGAAGAGGAATGTTTCTCCTTTCTTGTCTGATGTGGGATTCTAGCTGCTCTATAGTCCCGGGTCTTCTTTGTCATTTTTATCATTTTCATTTCATGGTTCTCCAAATGTTTTCAGCTATTGAAAGGTCTAGACTGCAGGCAGGCCAGTTAAATATTAAGACTCTTCCACTACAAAGCCATGGTGTTGTAACAGATACAGTATGCAGTTTACTGTTGTCTTGCGGAAATATCCAAGGCCTTCCCCGAAAAAGACAAATCTGAATGGTAGCATAGGTTGCTCTAAAACCTCTATATACCTTTCAGTACTAATGAGGCCTGTCCAGAGTCTATCTGAGCCACCTGAAAACTAAAAAAACAAGAAAAGCATAAAACTGAAGTGAGGATGTGGGCATTGGGGATGTTAAGTGTCCCTGCTCAATGTCTCACAGAAATAAGTATCCTGAAGATCCTGCTGAGGTACCACTGACCAGTTCACAGTCATGAACTAGTGGATAAAAACACAGTGTTTCAGAGCTTAACTTTTATGTATTACATCAGAGAATAAATGAAACCTTTGTCCAAAAAAGCCACATGAAACTAATAAAAATAATTACTATATGACTACATGAGCTAAGTAACACTACTGAAAAACCCTGTCATTAAACACTGATGTTGTTAAAACTTGACTATGCAAAGAAAAGAAAGAGTACATTCTCTGTGATTAAGAGGAAATTAACTGCCAGGTTTTTATCAGCATACATTCAGCATTTGAGCTAAGTGACATATTCAAGCTTCTGTTCAGCATATGAAATTGCTGCCATCCAGATTATGCATTCTTGAGAAAATGCCTTACTCACTTCAGTAAAACGATGTAAGACTGCATTTTATATATATTCCATCAGCATCATAGCAAAGGAGCAGAATGTCAAAATCTTCTCAGTGTCATGTTTTCTTTTTGCAGACACAGTTGATCAAACCTGACATCAATCTACAATGAAAGCATGGATCCATTCTACATTTTACCAAATGTTCAGGCTGCTACTAGTAGTGTAATGTTGTGGGGCATATTTTCTTGGCATGCTACAGCCTACCTGAGAATTGTGGCTGACTAGGTCCATCCCTTTATGATCACATTACATAATGTGCCATGTTCAAAAGCCCAGATCATTTCAAACTGGTTTCTTGAACACAAAACTCATAGCTGAATGTACGCCACCGCCGATTAGGGCATTTCTGAAGGCAAAAAGGGGTTTAACCAACGTGTACCTAACAAAGTGGCCAGTGAGTTTATATGCGTGACTGTGTTTATGTATGCTGTCACAGTAATATTCAATTTTCTGTTCAGCTTTTCAGTTATATGACCTGATAAAAACTGCAAATCCTCACGTTACAATTTGTTTTTATTCATGTTTTAGACAGCGCCACAAATATATATTCTAATCAGTAAGGATCCCATGGATACTTATTAAGAAGAGGTCTCATAGCTTGAAATCACGGGCAAAACCTCAAAAGTGCAAACATGTTTTTCCATATTTAATATTTCTTCATTTGTAAAGTGTGTTGCTAATGTTCAGTTTTTGTTTATGGAAAAAAAAAAATGTTTGGAGTAATCTCTTAATCCGTCTCATAATTTCTGTTTATCCCTCACTTTTTCGTCTCCTGTGTATGCATCTGTAAGTATGAGTGTGTTTGCTTTGCGTGTGTGTTTACTCTCCCTCACTTTGATCACACTTCAGCTGCTTTGTTTATAATCATGTTACATACAATCTCTAATCCTTTAATATATTCAGAGGAGTACACATTTCGCAAGGACTTCAGAGGCAATAACATGTTTATTTTACTTTCTTCTTTATCACTTGGTAAATCGAAGCAATATGTCGTGACAACAGCCAATTTTAAACCTCAAATCGAGAAGTAAATATGTACAAAGTAAAAACAAGGCACGTACTGTAGTGTACACAGCTTCCTCTCCTCTGTGTACTGAGGCTCCTTCAGCCAGGAAAAATGTAAAAACATAGTCAAAAGTGCCAAAAATAAATTTGCAAAAGTTAGCAAGTTGCAATCGATTATTGATCATAGTTAATTGAACTGATTAAAATATTCCCCAAAACAAAAACAAACAAACAAACAAACAAAATCCATGTCTAATAAAGAGAAAAGAAAAAACGTTTTCTTACCAACCTAATGCCGGGCCATAACATGCACTTAATTTTCTTCCCAGTGTAGCTAATTTTTCAGCTTGAATGCTTTAACTAGGTTGTCATAGATCTTAACTACATGCCTGCTGTGTGGTTACTCAGCTATAAACAACTAAATATGCATGTTTCAACTGTGTTGATGGTTAAGTGTTTATATGTGGCTGCGGTTTTGAAAGTGTGTGAAGACCTCCTCAAAGGGATTTCTGTTTATGTCCCTTGTGGTTCCTGGTGAAAAAGTTACGAGAAAGTACATAAATAAAAAAAAAAAACTGAGTTTCAAAAATAAGTTGTTATGGACCCCGTGTGTTTGTTTGTTATGCACATATAAAAAGTCACAAATCCCAGTACATATATGCCCCCACAATATCGTAAGTTCACAGCTGACGCATGCAGCTGATGCGAGATGACATCTTAGTTATTGCGTTTGGAGAGCACAATAGGAAATGACATCCCTGTTTTCACATTAAGAGAAATGAACATGTTATTTGCAGAAAGGTCAAGCCTCCAAGCCCGAGGACAGGTTGTATAACTGCAGTAATTATTATGTAGCTGCTCAGGAATTAGAGGAAACTTCATGTCAAATGTCAACATCCAGGACACAGGCTGTTTGAATCCTTATCTGTGGGTGTTCAAATGTCAGTGTTGAGAAAGTCAGTTGGGGCGAAAAAGTAATTCATTAAATATGATTACTTTTTTGAGTTTCTCACATTATTATTCAATTTCTAAAAGTCATACCATTCTGCACTTGTCATTCATGTCATATTCAAAATTTGTCTGAAATATTGTAGATGGGAAAATTACTTTCAACTACTTGAATTCAGCTAAATACATTTTACAATGCTTAGCAGGGTTGAAGTCACACGTATCAATATCCCTCCCATGGTGAAGTATCTGTTTCACAATGATGCTTTTATTTATTTTTTTGACACTGTTTGCTGGATTTTGGCTTTCAGTTTCAATCTCAGGGTGTTAAGAGCAAAACAAGACAACTAAATTCTTCCCAGAAATGGAGCGATTACGGTCGTGGATGCACTTTCATGCATGTTGAACCAGCTGAGTGTTCTTTAAACCAGTGAATCTGGATGCAATTGTTTGCATCCTAAGGAGATGCGGCCTAAGCTGTCTTGGAGAGCTGGATGCAATGAATATAGAGCATGCAAAAATCAGCCAACAGCAACTGATTTCACATAATAGCCACTTCACAAGACACACCTCCTCATCATCTCAGTGAGAGCCTTTTCCAAAATCAATAGTTGGCTGAACATTCACTTCTTCATAGTTACACACACACACAAACACACAATCCTCTCAGCAGTGTACAAACATACACACCAATACTAGAACATACTAACACCCCCACCTTTATCTGTTCTGAATTTTATAACTTTTTTTGCAGCCCGATAAATATTTCAAGTGGCTACCAATTCCCCATAGTCCTCTAGGGACATGAGATCAATTAAAGTGTGTAAGGTCAAGCATGGAGGCACACAGGAAGAAACCTGCTTGTTATCCTCCCAGTTATAGATAAACAGAGCAAATGTTCCTAGATAAATACATAGATCACACCCCAAAACTGAACTCTGCTGGTAAGGGCTGTTACAACACCCATTTGTTTTCTGCAGCAAACCTCCCCTGGGTTAAGGGAACCAAAGTTGACACTTTATGGGGCAAAAAGTCAAATAAAACAAATTGCCTCAGCTTCAGATACAAAAGAATTTGCTCTCTGTGCCCAACAGCAAAACAAATGGGATAGTGGGAAGATGGTTCCTCTCCTTTTAGGTTTATAATGCACATGTTCTCATTGTATATGACCGGGCACTGCAGATGGCATTTATATCAGGCACACACATGTTTAAAAATAATAAATAAAAGAATGTATTATGATTACGAATTTAGTGGCAAAAAAGTTGGTGGGCTTGAAAATCGTCATGCCCGCCTACAAAAGAGCTTTGTGTCAGAATTGAAACTAAAAGCTGAAATGAACTGAAGAATTAAGCAGAACAACTCAAAAAAGTGGAGGCAGAAAAGAGAAAGAAAGGCTTGAATATTGTAAACAAATGGAGCATTCATGTATAAATCGACTGTAAGTTCTGCTTTTTTTTCCTTGTTTATTTTCAAAAATATTTCATTCACTTCAAATGTATAGTTTATTCAATTTCTTCACCACAAATTTAATATCACAGCCCACTGGTTTAGTTCACACCCCAGAAATAATAGGACAGAAAATCCAACACAGTAGCATTCAAATTAAGTGATTATGCCTTTTACTTGTCAGTTTATTGCCATTAAATAATGATGCAACTGCTCAATCCTGTCAGTGGGAAGCCTTTGTTTTCATGAGAGGATTAACAATGTCTTAATTTCACTCGAAACAAATACAAAAGCTTCAGGCTTTGATGTGCAGTTTGAGTATTATTTTTGGATGGATATCAGGAATAAATACTCAACTAGACATGTATACACTCTCAAGCACAATATGTGACTCTGCTCTATTCCTTAGAAGTTTTTTTTTTCTTCCAGAACACTTTCTGTTTCAGTGGTCTGTAAATCAGCCTAAAAAACAATTTTTATCACCCTGCCCATGTCTACACTACTAACATAGTAATTCTGCTGTCTGGGCATATTCTCTTGCTCTGACTCTATGACTGACAGGCTCATTACCCTATCCCCATTACGGTATTGACTAATCAATCTATTCATTGTATTCTTCTCATGGCAGAAAAGGCCATCTTTTGCATAAAAATTATTGGGGCATTGCAGGAAGCATTCCAAGGAGAGAGGGTTGAGTGGATGAGTGTTAGGGTTCAATTTACAGCTGAGCAAAGTAGCAGCGTCTACTGGCAAATTGATCAATATCGATGTCAAGATGAGTTGTGTGTGATTTTTCTTCTCTGTCCAATCCAAAGTGGCAGTTAAGCACATGGCCACGAGAACCCTAATGGTGGTACTGAAAAGACTATGGTGTTGTGATGTAGGGAAAATATATATATATCTAAATAAATTTTTAAGAAATCACATAAGACCTTCACACTATTTTTCTCCTCAAGCACCTGGCCAGAGAACAGCAATTGAACTGCAGGATCAAAACAGAGAAGTTCACCAAGAAAATGACAGCCGCCCACGTGGGCCGCAGTGCCCTAGACTCCACTGTGAGGCAAATCGCACCTTTGAAGTCTGCTCACTCACTCCCTGCTGAGGTTGTTGCACGGCTATCAACACACTATTGGGAGAGTGAGTTCCCAGCATTATGATCACTATCATTAGGATAGCATTGAAGTTATTGTTACCATCATAAAAAGAATAATGTCCATCAGAAGTCAATCAGAATCACGGCATGTGTCCAGAAGTGGACCGGCAGGAGGACGGTGGCTGTGTTAGTGGGAGGGTAGGATTAAATTGAACAAAGTTCAGTTCTTGGACTTCGTCAGCATGTAAAATAACTACATTTCACTGGTCTGTGCAGCGGGAGTAGATGCATATGGAACATTGCTCTATAGATTGCTAACCTACAACTAAGCATTATGTAGCTAGATTAAGATGTGAAAATATTTTAAACCAATGCATAAACTGTCAGATGTATTCTTACTATAATGATATGTATGTGGGTCTGTTCCCTAACTCCTAGGCATGCTAGTAAATCTGGAAGAAACTATCACTATCATCGTCTTTAGAGCTGTTGGGAGTTATTTTTATAGCACTTCCTCCTTACAAATTATATATATTATGTTTAGTTTTTGATGTCAAAATGAACTGTGCTACTATGTGCACATTCCCATGCATCCATCCATCCATTCGCTTCCGCTTATTCTTTTCAGGGTCGCAGGGGGCGCTGGAGCCTATATCCCAGCTGTCTTAGGGCGAGAGGCAGGGTACACCCTGGACAGGTCGCCAGTCTGTCGCAGGGCTTTTTTCTCTTACAAATTATATATAAACACTATGTGAACCCAAAGTGAACAGCGATGTTACATTTATGTTACGTGTACGTTGCTTGTAAATCAATTTTGATCAACAATTTTTAGTGCTACAGAAAAGTAACACTAATAGTGATTGTAACTGATTACTTTGTCTTATACAACGAATATGTAGTATACAAAGCAGAAGACCAAAAATTTTTTTTTTTTATTATTCATCTGTCTGGCAGTTATTAAGAGCTGTTTTTCCCATCTTACTATATGCAGTGATATGATGAAAATCAAAAGAATAACAAAGTAAACTAGCATACAGTACATGTCTGTATTGTCATATACAAATTAAGCGAGTAACTGCTGCAGGCCTGATGAAAACTGCCCTATGCTATAGATATTAAACTTTATTTATAGACCGAAGCACCTTTCAAGACAAAGATATACAGTGTTTCAAAGACAAGCCAGGAAACAAGCAGCGATCAAATTTTTTAAAAATATAAATGTGAAATAATATTAGGTAGGCGTACACTGCCAGAATAAGGTGATTAAAAGCAGGGAATAAAGAAAATGAAATTTAAAACAGGTATATTAAAAGCAAATATAAAATAAAAAAAATAAGGCTAGGAAGAGATGATAAAACAATTATAAAGGACAACATTGAAATAACCCAAAATGGAGGCACAGAAAAGGTCTGCTTACAAAACCATGTCTTAAGAGGGCTTTAAAAGATGAAAAGGAGTTTGCAAGTCCTATTCCCCTCAGGGAGTTTGCTCCAAAGAGTGGATGCCCTGACAGAAAGAGCCTGATCACCAATAATTATCGGTTGGCTAGTAGAGAGTGGGCCTAAAACTCAACAAATCAATTCTAAAAGTAATAGGTAACCATTGAAGAGATGCTAAAATTACAGTGATGCATCTTCTTTTTTCTTTTTTTTTTTTTTGGTTTTAGCAAGTCTGGTTGTATAATAAACAAACTGTAATAAATTGCAATAATCTAACCTAGAGGAAACAAAAGCATGCATGGCTGTTTCTAGAATTCATTTGGATAAAATCTTACTAAGTCTCCCAAGTTGCATATATACAGAGTTGACATGCTTAGTGGTTCAAAAGTCACACTAAAAATATTATAATACTGGCTCAACCTTACGGACAAGGACCTCAGATGTGTTGTTGTGAGTGGGTTAGATGCATGAGGCCCACTAGTCAGTCAGTTTGGTGTTATCCATATTCAGCTGCAGGAAGTCCAGCATTTAATTTCTTGGATACAAATATCCAATGCAATGAGTTTAAGGATGTCATTGGGATTACAACAGATGTGCAGTTGCATGTCATGTGCTTAGAATTAATAGAGAATTAATGATCCAAGAAAAAATAATGAAATGTAAAAGATATTACCTTTGGGATATAATAATGTGCCCAGGGTCTCACCTGACAATTAATTGCTTTGATTGCCCAACAACAGATCACAGCATTGTCTCTTTACCACGCTCCCCTTTCAAATGTAATACCAAATAACCAAAGTGATTTCTACAAAACTGTACATATGTAAAGCATTTATTAATAACATGTAATGACTCATTATCAACTAGTTAAATAAGATGCATACCCATTAAAAAAAAAACAGCAGTACAAATTCACGACTGTGTATTAAGATTTCTTGTCTTTCCGGATGCCTCTAGAGAATTAAAACATGGAAAAATCCCAGTCCACTATGTTTGTTTTTTCAATGATTAAAATGTAAATTACCATAATGATTAGACCTCTATTGAAACCCCATCTAATAAAAGCCAGGTGAAGAAATTATGTTCTTTCTTCTCAGACCCTCTGGTTTCACCTCTATTGATCAGTTTTCATTAGAAAGAATTAAAAAATAGTCTAAACAAGTATAGTCTTACAAAACGTATAGCACTTGCTTCAGCATTTACACTCCGTTGTTTTTGTCTTTTATATGTGCAGAGGTCTGAAATATGAAATGAGCCTGTATCCAGATATAATGGACACCCAGCATTGTCAGGAAACGGTGTGAAAAATTGGTCCCTGGGAACCACTTAGTAATAGTACATTTCCAAACAGTTTTCAAGACTTCTTGCTGTGATCTCCACAAGAGTGAAATTTCCTATACTGTGCACAGGCAATTGAGCACACCTCCAAGCCTCTGCACCCAGTACTAAATATGCATAGTGGTACATTTTTAATAATTTGAGTTTAACATTTTAGATTTGTATGTGGGCTTCCTGACGTTGATTAAGGAGATGATTAAGGAGTAAAAGCTGTGTAGCAATCTATATTTGATACATGCAGTTTGTCTTAATAGAACAAACTGATTTTAGCTTTAGTCTTTAAGATGAATATGTTTTAGCAGGAAGTAGCCAAATGCATCAGTTGTATTTTTCACCTCATGTCTTCAAATTTGCCGACAACGCACAAAGCCAAAAAACATCCAACAGTGGAAAAGAGAGAGGAACCGAGGGGGAAAAGCAGTGACAAATAAACTCTGAGACAGACACAGGAATTAGAGCTACAAACAGTTAAAATGATTGAACTGAAAAAGTTTAGCCTATTGCTATACTCTCACATCAAGGAGAGGACAATTATGGCGTGCATCTGTGTCAGCTTTCAAACTCCACTTCCTTTCATTTTTCTTAATTAGCAGGCAAATATTCTCTCCTCTTCTGCTTCATTAACTACTTTGTTGAGCGTTGAGTGATGTCAAAGAGATGATGGAGGGACAGAGCAGTGAAGCAAGAGGAGGGAAATGATATCACCAAGAGCCCTTGTCTTTTAGTCTGAGATTAGGTCCCTTAAGAAGGCCTTCTGAGCGCCAACAGCCTCTATAACTCAACCAACAACTCTGACAAGCAAATGACTATAGATAATGGTTTTGATGGGTGACCCACTCCTGTCTGGCAAAGTTAAAGAGATGTTCGGGTATTATGAATTTTAGCGGGTTATCTCTCCGTAACAGGCACCTCTTCTATTGTGGGATAAATGTCCTTATATTGGTACTTAGCCATTGTTTTGGATAAGAAATGTAAACATCACAATCAAAACTTAATAAAAGACAAATGCAGAGACAGCCCACACCAAACACTCACACACAAGTAAGTCTTAATATTCAAAGTGTCTATTGTGTCCCATTAGGATACAAAAGATATGGTCAGTAATCAACCAGACTTATAAACACATGCATCAGGAAGGAAAATAACTCTTTTAGTTCATCAGTGTGACTCGTCTAAAAATACAAAGCTTTATCTTTTCGGAAAACCCACAGGGATTTTGACTATTTTCTCCAATTTAGAAAAATCTTGTTAAGTCGGCCGCCCCTGGAATCTGTTCATTTATGCCTGCCTCTCTTTCCCCCTCTCTTCCTCACTGTCTTTGTAACTTTCTTTGTCTGTCTCTTCTCTGTCTTTTCTCTCTCTTTCTCTCTCTCCAGTGCCTTCCCAAACGGTGCAGCAAAATTGTTATTCCCAAGTCATTATCTTATTTGTGCGTCTCCACTCAGCTGTAAATCCTCTAGGTATTCCTCTCTATTCTCTATTAACTCAACTGCAGTCAAGCTTCAGCTGCCAATCACAAAACATTGCTGAGGGAGAAAAGAAGTACAGAGACAAAGACAAGAAAAGAGAGACCAAGACACGAGGACGCAGAAATGTGGTCAAGAAATACCAGAGAAAGAGAGAGAGAAAGAATTAATCACAGCAGTTACAAGAAAAAAAAGACAGAAATGAAGGGCAATTTAAAGAGATGAGAGATTCTTTTAGTGATATTATGTGCTACATTTGCTGAAGAAGGAGTGAAGTAAACTTGGAGTGAAGTAAACAGGGATACAAGTTTACCGGCTGCAGAGGAAACCAGTGTTTTGCTTTTTCTGTATTTTTCTGTATTTCTGTAGTAAAGTTAAGAGTCAACGTTGAAAATGCAAGGATTAGTTTACACTAATTGGAGCCTGAGCAAAGAGAAGCATTAGAGCCCTTGTGGAAAGGATGGAAATTTAAACACTAAGGCCACTTGGGGCCTTGGTTGCAAACGCCAGAGAAGTGAGACATGGTCAAACTTTACATGCGTACGTGACATGAATTGCTTAAAGCTATTAAGTTAGTTCAGTATTAAAAGATAACCCAGTTAAACCTTTTTAACTGTATTCACATTTTGCTTGTGACATGCTGCATTCAAGTACAATACTGATTGACTTGTTGTCCACTGAGTGAGATTATGCATTCACCTTATTTGCTACACATTGACTCTTTTACCCTACCTCCATGTGTGTCTCAACTTCTTAGAACTATATTTTCTAAATAAATGATATAATTTAATTGTTTTCTGTTTGTTTGTTTTTTGGGATTTCTCAATTTATTTGTGATGACTCTTTGAGTATGTCATGACAGTTTTATTGATTTGATATTTACTTCTTATAAACTGTTGATTTGATGTCAATCGTAACCAGCATGTCAGTATTTAAACCCTTGAAATGCACTAATATGCAGTTGAAAAAAATCCGTATGTGGAAGAAAAACTAAAACAAAAACAATCTTTAAATGCATTCAGCTTTTACTGCATGTTGAGATGATTGAACTCGTAAAAGCACCAAGACAACATTTCTGCTGGCTCCTCAGAAGTGTTGCAAAAGCCAAACTCTGAGAATCTCTGCACTCACTGCCAACAGGATTACTAAATTTAGGCAACCGATTAGCACTGTTGAGAGCAGAGGATTTTGAAAACTAATGACCTACATAGGGGCAGAGTAGTCTTCTTTTCAAAATTTCTCACCTTATCATTTCTGACTTCACTCTTGCTATATTATTTTAGTTTGGGATGAGGTTATCAATAACAAGAGACAAGATCTCACTCATGTATTCCACTGCACTTCAAATCTGGAAAGGTGTTTTCAGTTACGTGGCTTGGTAACCGGTATAAATTTGACTGCATTTGCACTCCACACATTAAATAGCATATGCTCCATTGTAATGTGTGCTATGGTTAGAAAAATAATGCAGACTGCTAAACATCTTTTCACCTTAGGATGCCTGCATATGAATGGACTATATGTGTGACAACAATACTAACAGTTGATACATGAATTATAATGTTGCCTTAATTATGGTTATAAAAATATGCTGTGTAATGCTAATGATTTTTTTTGGTATATACATTTATAAAAAAAAATCACTCATATTAAAGCGATTAAAAATTAGATGCCTGCACTAAATTAGAGTGCTTTTGACTACACAACAGATTCAGGCTCTGTCTGCTGGCAAATGCTTGCCTGAAAATGCAGTTGGACACCCTGGATGGACAGATGAGCAGGACTGTAATGATGACGATTACACTCAAGATGATGAGAGCAAAGGCAAACCGAGGCTCGGAACAGAACAGAACAGAAATGAAAGGATCTGCAGAAAAGTGTGGTAGAAAAACAAAAACAAAGGGAGAGCTATGCTATCAAACAAAAAGCTTGTGTTAGATGATGCTCAGAAAAAACAATGGAAGCCACAGAGACAAGTGCATGTAGAAAAAAAACAAGAACATGTTGAGCAACACAATCTCTTATAAAATCTAAAAGTTTCCTGAGTTGTGCCTGTGTGTGTGGTTATGCATGTCAACAAGTAGTAAGCATACCATTTGTCAGCCTTTTGCAGTGTATGAGACCAGTGCGTAACAACATACAGCAATGGAAAAAATTAATAAATAAACAAACAAAAACATGCATGACATACAGAGATTTTAAAGTTAATCACAACTGGAATCAGAATACTTTTAATCCCTGAGCAAATTATGTAGAGGAGGTGGATTGGTGGGTCCCCCTCTCCTCCTGTGATGTGTGAGGGGGTCGGGGGTCTGTGTGGGGACCCGTGTGGGTAATTAACTAACAAAAAAGAAACAGAAAATACATTGTTCTTACCTGTTAAAATGTAAGTCAGAGATTACACAGAAACATGTATGTATGTGCATGTGTGTCTTTAAAACCATTTTAAGACAAGAACAAAAAATAAGACCATTACTACCTGTGTCTTTTGCACAAGTCAGAGCTAATTTTGGATGAATATGTGTGGACTCTTACAAGACTTTTATGTTTAGTCTTCTTTGTAATGAAGATTATGAAGCAATTTTTAAACATACTGAATAAGAAGAAAGCAAAAATACTTCACTATACTATCAAACCATACAGGTTACACGTAGGAATGCGAGTCACGTAGTTGAGCTCAAATATTGGCCTATAATAAAGCCAAGTCTAGCTCATAGACATGTTGGCTGGATGTGTGTGAGTCTTTGTTCCTTTAATTTTACCTGTTGAAAATAGCAGGCACTAAAGACTAAAATACACACATGATGCATCCTTAACATGTACGTACAGGTACACACATTTCCTCTCCCACTGTCAGATGTGACACGGCGAGTCGAGTCCGTACTGCTTTCCTCAAGTCTAGTGCTGGTACTTGTTTGCTCTCTTCTTCCATCTAAGATTGGTAAACACAACTGCTGTCTGTGCTCTGCATGGGAATCAGCTGGGAAGCCTTCTCAGCCCTGTCTGCTTGGATTAATCCTTAACAGGTCAAGGTCAGACACATTACAACAATGCCAGCCCGGTAATAAGCATGTCTGAAGATTTCGCAAGCTCTAATTTAATTCATGAAATGTTATGTGAAGCAGTTGAGGGACTGAAAAGGAAGAGAGATAGGGTGAGAGGCAAAGAGGGAGAGAACAGGAGGAAAAGACAAGAGGTGAAACAACTCAGTAGCTGAATTAATGGCAGGCTGCTGCAGGACCTTGTCATTGCACCACTAACAGTTTTCCTCTCTAACCTTCTCTGTGCATCTGAATGTGGCAATCAACTTCATTGGGGAATTAACAAGAGCATTAGAGTGTAGGACACAAGCAATCAGTATCTTTAAAGTTTGCCGTGCTGCCTTGCCAAAATGAAGCATTACCACTTATCAGATCCTACTTCAGAGAAAACACATTTCACTGACACCCAAGATGCAAACAGTGGGAGGAAAGCTTCAGAACAAAATATTTCTAAACAGAGCATAATGTTGATTTAACATAAGGAGACAACACCATGCATTTGCTGTTAGTCTTATGGGATTTCTCCTTCATCTTGTTTCTTGTTGTTCCCATGAATGGTAATAGCCCCATATATCCTGGTAGGCCAGGGTTGTTAGTAGAGATTGCTGCTGGAAATTGAAAATCTCTTGTCAAGTTTCAAGACTTTTTGGGCGGATGAGGAATGAGAGGCTATAACAGCCTGATAAGTGAAAAGAAATTGGTTTTGAATCAAAAATAAATTACAACCCTATTTCCTAAAAAGGAGAGGTGATGTTGTGAAAAAATGTAAAAAAAAATAAAAATTTGCAGATCATGTAAAACGTACATCTTATCGTTAACGGTGCAATTATTATTATTATTGTTATTATAACATCCAACGGTTTCTGTTTCTGACTTCCTGTATTCCTCATGCCCATGTCAGCATGACATAGTGTTAATGAAAAAAACACTCTTGGTGTATTTTACCTGTATTTTGGGGGCTTAACTCTAAACATGCTGTGCAAGGGCTTAGTGAAAAGTTACAGGACTGAGCCAAAGCTTTGGCACCACACTCACAGATTTCCCAGCCCCTATTATGCACTTGTTCTGATAAAGTAGTATTAACTAGTGTCTACTATACAGTTACATTAGGTATATGCTTTTCCTCTCTTAATTTCAGCACAATATGGAGTAAATTTCTTTCTAGAAATCTTAGAAAATTATATTTGAAATATTCTCATCACAAAATGTTGCTTTTTGAAAACATTAACAAACACATTAGACCAACCGACCAAAACCGACACTGTGCCTCTTTAATAAATCAAAACGGCAGCTTTTTAATGCTGACATAGACCTTTAGCCTATTTGTTCCTCTGTGGATAAACAGTTTGGGAAAAAAGAAAAAAAACAAAGAAAAAGAAAAACATTTCTTTATGTAAAATGCAAAGCCGTTACCCATCATATATGGTACACAGTATATTAAAACATTTTGTGTATATAAATAAAAAAGTGTATTAAAAAAAAGGTCAAAACAATTACTCACTGCTTGTGAGATTTAGCACTTATATAGCACAGCAAAAACACAGTATTCTGCAATTAATTTGCCCCTTCTGAAAACCAGTGGTGGTGAATACTACATGTTGGGTATATCACTTCACAAATGCATGAAAAAACCTATATATATATATATAAACAAGATCTAGATTCCTTTGCCATCTGAGTAATTTTGAGATGGACTGAGACAAAATGAAAAACTGTCTAAGTGTGGTCTGACAGATTACAATTTTTATCACAGTTTTATGACTTTGCATATTTGAATTCTATGAATTCTATGATGTTTTGTGGATGCTATGCTGAATGATTTATACAGTTTTTAAACCAACATATGGTGCCACACAGCTCAGGAAAAGCCTGTTTTATTTAACTAAGACAATACTAAACCACACGCTGCACACATTGCAGAAGCATGGCTCCATAGTAAAATACCCATGAACCATCACCCAGTGAAAAGATTTGGCACATTTTGAAACAAAAAAATATTTTTAAAAATATGCCCTCAGCTGTTGAGTTTGTGGAATCCCATATCAAGCAAGACTGGAAAACAATGTTGCTTTCAAACAGTTTCTAAGCACTTATAGAATATTTTTAAAAGACGAGGCACACAGTTGTAAACATGTTCCTGTCTGAACTTTTTTCAAAAAGTGATATTAGCGGTATCAAATTTTTAAAGGCATATTTTTTTCTCCAAAAATGATAACATATGCTGTTTTCAACACATGTGATGTCTTCAATTAAATAGTGATTTTCATATTGGTACATTTACCCTATCCCAAATTTATAGGAAACAGAGTTGTAGCCTTATATAAAAAAGACTTCTCAACCTGCACAGCTAAGAAAAATAGAATGATTTTTCACTTCCAAGTTGGAGACAGAAAGGCCCTGAAGGTGTTCAGGTAGTAGAGTGTGCGTGGGTTGACTTTCCTGTCCAATGCTGTGAGTAAATGGCTGCTTCTGACCTCAGCCTTGCTCTACATAGTGATGAGTGATAGAAAACTATACGGTAAGTGCATAAATGTGAATAAACCCATCACACACATCTCACACATAAAAATATTTATGTCACATTAATAGGAAAGTCTATTTAATCTGTTTGATCACTTACTTGTGATTACAAAATTCAGGGAAAATCCTTATTTTCTGCTTTGGCTGATAGTTTGCCAATAGTGTGACCAATATGCGTTAAAGATAATGCCACCTATTTTTTTGGTTATTTCCACAACTGTACTGTGTAAAAGCTTTAGGTACTAACAGTAAACTATCAATTAAGTAAACTGAAAAACCCCACAAATCAAAGCATACTTAGGTTTGATCATGCTTTCCTGTTGATAGCACCAATTCTTTTGGATGCTGCAATCAAGGAATTGTAGGGCCATAACATCTGTTCCCTACGGTGGCCCCTAGAGACAAAGCACATACAAACTCCAGAACACGTACAAACTCCAAAAAGCACGTACAAACTCCGAAGCACGTACAAACTCCGAAGCACGTACAAATTCTGAAGCACGTACAAACTTCAAAACACGTACAAACTCCAAAGCACGTACAAATTCCAAAGCACATGCAAACTCCAAAACACGTGCCAACTCCAAAACACAACGGAAGTGCTCCAGGACGCTAGGGGCAGTGTTGAACTTTTGTTACCTAGTGGCTACACAAGCCAGGAAGTACCAACAACCAGATTTGGTGTGTGGTAGTAACAGGTAAATGAACTTTTTTTAAAATTATTTGAATATATATGAGTGTGGTTGTTCTATCCTTGCAGGTGTTTTCCGCCGGTATCCAACTCCATGTGTTTGCAACAAACTTGCCGTTTATTTTGCAAATCGAGCTCAACACTGCCCCTAGCGTCCTGGAGCACTTCCGTTGTGTTTTGGAGTTTGCATGTGCTTCGGAGTTTGTACGTGCTTTGAAATTTGTGCGTGCTTTGTCTCTAGGGGCCACCGTACTCCAAACAATATTGACTGAACCAGCAGCAAATTACGCTTCACATTTCGCTTCACATAAACATCGTCATGTCTTACTTTTGCTGTTTTGCTTCCACCATGATAAAATCACACTTCATGCAGAGCTCTCTCTAATATTTCTGACTGTCTGAGGAAAAATTTCCCCGATTCAAATCGAATCGTGGATCGAATTGATTCGGGACCTTGCGAATCGGAATCGAACCGATTCTAGAAACCAGTGACGATACCCAGCCCTAATTTTTAACAAAGTTTAGGAGATTTGTGAGGTCAGACACTGATGTTGGATGAGAAGTCCTGGCTCACAGTCTGTGCTTTAATTCATCCCAAAGGTGTTTTATTGGGTTGAAGTCAGGATTCTGGGCAGGCCAGACAAGGTTTTCCACACCAAACTCACTCACCCATGGCTTTATGGACCTTGCTTTGTGCACGTCCATGCTGAAGCTTTAAGAGTTGTTTTCACTTGAACTAAGGTGCTGAGCCCAACTCCTAAGAAACCCCCTCCACACCCCTCCCCCAAACTGAACTGAACACCTGGCACAATGCAGTCACACAAGTACCGTTCTCCTGGAAACCACCATTGGACTGCCAGAAGGAGACGGGTTCGTCACTCCAGAGAACATGTCTCTCTGCTCTAGAGTCCAGTGTTCTGTATTTGTATGAGACCTGCAAAGTTGCCAAATATGTTAACACTATTCTAACACTACTGTTAACTATTCTTGGAAAGCTTTCTTGAGGGCTTTTAATATTAAACAGTTTTACTTTTCTATTAACTTTAACAGGGCAGGAACACATCAAAACAATAAATTAAAAGCAATGATATATTAAACAGAGGTAATTAGAAAAGTACAGCTACAAACAGCAGCTCATGGGAAAAAAGGTCACTATATGTGGAAATACAGTAAGGGAAAAAAGCTGGTAATGTTATATTATAATGTTCAATGATTTGTTGACTTTTGCCATTTTAGTGTTCCAATAGATTCTACGTTTATTAGTTAATATAGATAGACAGCAAATGGCATTTATTTAAGGAATATTTTTCCTACATTATGAATCAATCAAGACACTTTAAATATGACAGCTTTTATGACACATGCTTTAGTGATGAGGATTATACATGAATCAACCAGATTAGGAAAGGAAATCTGGCTGATTCACATTTTGTCATGGTAAAAACAAAGCACACCCTCTTTCAGTTCTAATGTTCAAAGCTGACGTCTTTCCTCTTTAATTTTTTGTTAACACACAGCGGCCAAATCTTCTGCTTTTACAGAGCTTGCTCACACTTGCTGATGATCAATTAATCAAGTGCTTTTGATAATCAGCACCCCACTGCTACTTCTCCCCTTAAAGCCTATGGAAGCAGCAAAAAACTTAAAAACCTTCTATTGTACATTGCTTGTTACTTTTCACAAGTAGTGCATTATTTATTTATTTCCCAGAAAAAGTAATTGGATATCAGTAGAAATTCCCATTAAGAAGGAAATACAAAAGTCTTTCCACTTTAAGTTCATGATATTGACTTTGTGCTTGATATAAGATAGATAAGATAGACTTTTATTAGTCCCACACATGGGAAATTTCTGTGTCACAGCAGAAAGTGGACAGTGCAAGTTACAGTAGTAAAAATGAAGCTAAACAATAGGATAGGATAAGATAAGAGTAATGAGATAATAAGAATAGGATACTATATACAATAGAAAAAAAAAAATTATATTCAATAGAATAAAATACTATATACAAGAGAATAAGATGCTACATTGTCAGGAAAAAAATTACACTAAGTGTTATTGCACTACAATGTTGTCACAATAACACTTAGTGTTGTTTTTTTTCCTGACAATGTAGCATATTGTCCACATATAGTAATGTGGCTATCTCCAACAGTTTAAATTTGTAGACCACGCTTCCACCTTTGTTCTATTTCCTGCACAAATTGAGGCCAGGCAGTTGATGCTCTGGCACTCATGAAAAGTCACATTAAATTTTTTTTTCTTTGTCTATTTACAAATTATACAGATCATAAATGTAATGTGATCAGTTCTCTTGATCTGACCTCCATCTAACCCCATGTACCAGATAGATATAAAATCCAAATAGAAAACCTGACCAATAACAATCCCTAAGGGTTCATTTTATAATGATGGGAAGAAACTGAATAACAACAGTTAAATATTCCTTTACAATCTTCCCATTAATTTGAAAGCAAAGCTTAGGTAGCCTTCTGAAAATCCAGACCTGATCCTGCAGGAGAAACAGTTCTGCGCTGATCTGGGGTCTGCTTTTGAAAGTAATTCCCAACGCTTGCTGGTGTTAATCTAACTTTGTAATCTGCTGCTAAATCAGGCTCTAAAAGTGAGCTGAGACAGCAACTGGGGCAATCTTGTGGAGAAGAATCAGCCACATGGAGTGTGTGCATGGGTAATTATGCATGAGGATAACAGTTAGTACTGCTTTGGATGTTGGCAGAGGACTAACAGATGCTAAATCCCTGTCACACCTGCACTCCTGGCAGACCTCTGGATTACAGCTGAGCTTATATCTATACATTTTCTCAATGTGTCTGTGTCTCTGACACATATGCAGATGTGCTACGACAGTCCCATGAGTTTAGCTTAAATATCCATTTTGCATTAATGCTACATTTTAGGAGCAGTTGGAAGCAAAACAGAATAATCCGGTGGTGCAGAGCAGGATTATACAAGATTACAAACTTGATTCTAGGTTGTGAAGAAAACTCTTATACATTGGTTATCCTTCAGCATTACACTGGGAAAAGTCTCTAAAGTCTCTAATAAACCCTGAAGTCTGCAGTTAGCAAAGTCAGTCATTAATATAGGGTAATAGGCCTTACTTTCTAATAAGGTATCTGTACTGTGGCTATGGAGAGTCATTAATAAAGGCTGACGGATTTCTCACTTTCTAACAAGTCATGAGGAGTCAGCTGATATGTCAGATGCAATTATAACATGTCTAATGAACCTTACAGAGCCCCTGAGCCCACTTTGCAACCGATTTATTTTTGAAACCCTTGCAATGAAAGCACTGTGGAGTATTTTTTTATGCTTTGTTTTTGTCAGCAGTGAAATTTGCTGAAATTTGCTGATCTTGTAGTAACTTTGCTGCTTACCACCACACACATGAAGCAGCTAAAAGGTATGACTGTCGTGGTTCCTGGGTCATGGTATAAGTGCTCTGAGTTTTGTATCTTTTGTCTGGATTTGTCTCATTATATTTCCCGGGCCTTGTTTCTTATTTAGTCTGTTCCTGATTTCAGTTTATTTCTTGTGTCTCTTTGTATTCTTGCCTCTGTTATGTTCCCATGTCTGTCCTTGCCTCGTGTTTTCTCTATGTTTTGTCCT
Source organism: Etia nguti (assembly GCA_015106755.1). Taxonomy (NCBI): domain Eukaryota; kingdom Metazoa; phylum Chordata; class Actinopteri; order Cichliformes; family Cichlidae; genus Etia; species Etia nguti. Next base: position 11,068 of record VUQG01028137.1, on the reverse strand, counting down.
TTAGTCCCATGTGTAAAGTCAGTCTTGTGTTGGTTTACCCTTTGGTATGTAGTCCACGTTTGTTTTCCCCGTTTAGTTCGTTTATGGGTCTGCCATCTGTTATTTCTTGTGGTCTTTGTCCCTCTGTGATTTCGTGTCTAGTTTTACTCCCAGCTGCGTGTCCCACCTAATGCCTCTCCTCTCATTATCCTGCTGTGTATATATCTTGAGTCTCCGCTTGTTCCTTGTTGTGTCATCTCTTATAGTTTTCTAGTTTTGTGGTCATGGCTTCCTGCCCAGTTTATGTTCTACGTATCGTGAATCCCAGCAATAAAGCTGATTTTTGAGTTTATCTACCTGTTTCTGAGGTTTGGGGTGTTAAAGCTGCCTTCTTGCACAGCGCACTCATTACAATGGCTGGAGAAGTTGGATATTAAACTATTTTGGATCTTTGCACAGAGAATAAATGTCTGACAAAGACGTATCTGTATTTTGGTAATCATTCAGAGCAGTTTGTATTTATTATAGTTTAAACACGAAGAGTAATAAATTAGGCAGCAATTATCTATAAATTAAAATGTATTATTAACAAAATACATGCCATCTGCTTTTGCAAAATCTCAATTAATTCAATGATTTGAAGACACAATTGTCCATCACCTTTTTGTTTTCCTAATTAAATGAAATATGAAAGTGAAATCTATCTAGTCTTTTCCTATGAATAGTGATGGTCTCTGTAACTATCTGTAGGTTCATCAGTGTGCTAAGAATTAAAGGTATGATAATTTGGGTCAGACTCTGACTGCAGCTAACTCTGAAGAACAATTTGAGTTTAAAAACACTCAAAGTACAATTAAATTTCTGTGAAAAGACTGGAGGAGGGGATGGAGCCATCACTCACTCTTTCATCAGCTGAATTTTCAGCTTAAACGAAAGAAAGAAAACGGCCTTCTTGACAGGGGAGAACCTGTACTATCCTGACTGCTGTGAAACCTCTGACAGCCTTGTTCTTCTGTCATGTAGTCACAGCTTCTGCGAAGATTGTCTGATGAGCTGGTGGAGTAGGAGACGAACACCTGAACGTCTACTTTTAAGAAAAGCTTTTCAAAGCAAAGGCCACCTTTAAAGCAGGAGTTAAAGCTTCTGGGCGAGGGCTTGCCACAGTAAAGAGATCATAGAAGTGCAGTCTGACTTTTAGAAGCTCAAACTTTCTGTCTGGACCACCAGCAGTAGACAGTGAAAAACAGACATTGACTACAATTTCACAGAGAGAGGCTCCAGAGATCCCTGAAACCTTTTTTGGATAATTTTGAGCTTTTTTCACAAAGTTAGAAGGAAGTTTGTTTTAACAGTCAGTGCATCAGAGGAAGACCTCGGGGCTGTAGATATCTTATCCATTCCAGCAATTCTGAACCCAAACAGTGCAGGTCAGCATCTGAGTGTGAAATTTCAGCAATGTTAGTTAATTGCAGCTGTACTGTGAGAAATGGATCTAGGAAAGTTTAGTTATAGCACTGACATAAATTAATTTGTTAACTGAAATATAGGCATCAATGCAGTTTTGCAACTTTGCCTGATTATTTGTTTAGTATATAAACTAATCACAATGTCACAATGTAAGATGGCCATTCTTAATATTTGGTGCAAGATCATGTTGACCAACTTTCTACCTCTCTCACAGTGTGTCTTACGACCACTGTTATCATTCATGATTGAGCCAGGACAGCCCAAAAACCCATTGTTTACCTGGCTATGCTGCATTTGGAGAGGGGCATAGCTTCTAAAATCCAAGAAACCAGTAAAGACTAAACATGCCGCTAACTTTGTATTTATTTATTTTGTTATCAGCAGGGACTATTTAGATTTTTTTTTTTTTTGCAAATTGCTGTCCAGTGTGACTTTCCAATTACAGTTTGCATGAATGCACATACACATCCAGATTTTTCTTTCATTTCATTATTCAGTTATTTTTCCTAATGTCTGTCACAGTGTAGCTCAGTGATGACACATTTTTGACAATTGCAGTAATATTTTCTCATTTTTTCACATGTCCTCGTTCCACTTCTTGCGTTAAATTTGTTCTGTTTCGGTTTGATGATTTCCAGCAGGGCAAAAGCCCTTCTGCATATGTCTTCCTTTTAATTCTGTGTTTTTGTAACTTGCTCACAAATGAAAAGAAAAAAAGTCTGTTTGTAGAGAAAATGTGGAGTAATCTTTCATATTATATCTCACAGGTTCCAGTCTGCAGATTACAAAGTAGTTGTTTGTTTTCATGTCATACATCAGTTGCATTCTGTCAAGGCAAGCAAAGCAAATACTGCATGTCCAGTAAAATCTAAATATATAGACATCAGTTAGAAGAGAAGAAAAAAATATCTTTTTCTTTGCATGTACATCAGTACTCTGTCATAATGTTTCTCATGTTTGCATCCATTCTTTAATTTACTGTTACCTTGTGGCCACAGCTGACTATTCTCTTTGGAAGCAGGCTTAACTACGCGTGACTACCAACCAATTTAATCGTCTGTTGATTTGATAGGCTGATCAAAATAGAAGATCATCTGTGGTATGAAACGGCACGCTTTTTTGCATCAAAGATGGTGACAGTGGAAATTCTTATCTCAAGGATTTTAAAACTGGACTTCAAAAATCATTGAGTGATGTAACGGTAGCTTACATTTTTCTTTTATAGTGCCTTCCGCTGCTCTGAGATCAGATACCATTTGCCCATTTCTGGATAGAAAGCTGACATTAGCAAAGAAATAAGCTCCTGTAATTTATCACCTTAACAGATAAGTTTTCTCTTTCTAACCATTTTGGTTAACATGTATGATGCAGATAAGTTAGAGTATAGTGTGAAATTTTGAATAACTTATTTAGCTTGGTAGTTTATCGACTCCATTGGAAAGGAAATTCTTGATCAACCTGCCATTTCCTGTTTAATAAAACATGTAAGTTCAACAGGTGCAAGTCCAACCAGCATTTTCGGATTACTGTCTCCAAACAACCTCTCAGTTGACTAAATGTAGAAATTAAAATATTTTACAGTTCAGCCAGGAATCAGTGCAGAAAAGGCAAAGATGTTAAGAAAGAGACACAATGAATACATAACAGAAAAAAGACAGCCCAAAATCATGAAACAGCATGTTTTCCTCTGTTCCACTTTGTCTTATTTAACAATGGACGATGTTAAACAAGGCAAACTGGAAGACAAACATGTGCAGAATGAATATATAACAGAAGGACTGCAATTTGGTGTTTAAGTGCAAAATTAAAATAAGCTAATTACAGTCTCGCTATTTTAATAATCAGAGGCTAGTATAAAAACCCAGAAATTTTTCCTGTGTATTGCTAAATTAGAGCTAATTATAATTTCTCTAGAGAGAGAATTATTATCAGATCAAAAGCGATTTAAGACATGTATAAAAATAAAGACTTCAAATTTTATTTAAATTTGTATCCATAATTGCAACCAAGGTTAAATTCCTGTGACAATGAAGTACTACCAGTTTTTATATTCCCTCTATAACTATTATTTTTTTATAGATATTTTACTATATACTGCTCTTTGCTTTGGAAAAACAGCACAACTTTCATATTATGGTAATACACTTTTGTAGTGTTTAGCTGTAATAGAGAGAATGCATTGTCCATGACCCTCCAGCACCTCTCTAAATAAATCCGATGCTTTTTCTTTCAAGTTTCTGATTGGCACATCAGTTTGACAGTTCAACTCCATCTACTTTAAACACTGTTGCAACACTGAGGGCACAACGCTTTCCCATGTGCATGCCTTAATCAAAATAAATGTTTGCACTGCTTCCTTCAGTATATAGGGAGCCAGTGATTTCTGGCAGGGGTAATGATTATCACACATAATAAACATGACACAGGTATCATACTTTTTTTGGGGGGGGGTCAGACAAATTATAAACAAACGGTATTGGGGTATGGTCCTTTAAACAACCACTGCTAAACAGTTACCACTTTGCACAAAACGGGTTATGTATTGGTTATATTAATATCTTATTACTTTCAACTATAATTAGATGCTACAGTTAAGTCTAAACAGATAAATAAATATACCGCTTTTTGAAATGTATCTGTTCACTGTGTGACAGAACTGATCCTGAATGTATCTGAATAAAATACATATAATTGTTTAATTTAGTTTAAATTGTTTAAGTTATCTAATTACGCTGAGATAACATGGCATGCTTCTTGTGGTAATGGGCTCATTATTTAGTTATCACAAGGAGACAAAAGGTTGTTTCCACTTCATTTATAAGAGATCTGGAGTGCCAAAACAGCAGGGTGTGAACTGCAGGGGAGCCAAAGGGAAGCTCCTCTCCTCTTAATAAGACGTGAGCTCTCCTTCTTATGGGGTCTTTTGTGGTCTTTCGAATGACTGACAACATGCTCTTTTTTGCCATGCATTTCTGTCTGCCTTAATTCCTCACGGTCATGCATATAATTAGGCCCTTATTGGTTTGTGCTTCGTGCATGAGAACGATTTTCAACTTACTCACCTAAATAAAAGGAACCAACATGAGCTCTATTGTTTCTTCTTTCTCATCTTTCTTTTGTACCTAAAAAAGAAATAGAGAGAAAACAGAGTGGTACTTATTTTCACACCGGAGCATGAGCATGAGCTAATGATCTCTTTCCTGATCAGTGTTACTTATATTCCTATTAATGGGAGCAATGATAAATATAAGCTGAACTGAGTGAATCGAGTTGTTTAGAAATCGTGTATCTTCCCATTTTGTCACACTGTCATGTTGTCTAAAGGTGAAGTATAGTCTCGCTTGCTTGCATTCACAGATGACAACTGAAGCAACTGATTTAATTGATTAATATAAATAATGAATAAAGTACTGAATGATGGATGGACAGACTGTAGATCAGTCAAGGTCTAAACTGAAGGATTTGCATTGTGTTTTTCTGTTGGAGATAACATTCAGTCCAATCCTCATCATTTAAAAAGAACACTAGTCCCACCACAACTTCACAGCCACTTTAGTGATCCTGCTTGATAACTCTATCAATAAAAAGATAAGGGGACCGAGCTGTCTTCAGGGCTACCAAGTTCTCTGTAATTATGGCGTGATCTTAAAAAAAAAACAAAAGTCAGTTTCTCATGATAAATGATCCCATTATCTCAAGACATCTGCCTTTTGTTTTCTTGAGATAATGACATAATTTAACCGATGAGAAAACAACCTTTTTTTTAATCTTGAGATAACAAAATAATTAACTCACAATCTTGAGATAATGACGCCATTTAAAAATGATAATAATGAAAAAAAATAATAATAGTAATTTCAATCGGGGCCAGTCTGTTTCCATACATATCTATTTGCCTTATGATTGCCTGGCTGCATCATTTTAGTTTTAATGAAGCAACCATACAAGAAATGAACCATCTGATTTGATTTGATTGTCTTCCAACAGATGAAATTTGTAATATTTTCACACTATTTCACCATGTAAACAGATGCCAAAAAATTTTGTGGTATGGTAGGACTACAAGTACAATCAGGCTTACGGAATGACAAACACACACATCAACATAGGTTCACAAAAATCTAGAATAACGTATCCCAAGTTCTGTTAGCGATGACCTTGCCAGAAAGGCTTCGGCATTGGCGAAGGTGCTGATTGTGATCGTAACGCTTGCAAGTCTTTGATCTCAACAAAATGGAGGCTTAACAGTTCATTAACCCTTTTATCTCATCTGAGCCATGTGATCTACAAAGCTGTATAGCCCACACATGCAGTAGATGCTGCACACACATGCGCACACACAGATGCCCCGCTGCAAGATAATGGCTCCATCATCTCGATCATCGGTCAAATTTGCACTTCAGGTTTGTGAACACAGATGTCGATCTGCCCCATCATTTTCAGGGGTCATGTGTTACACAGCCTGGTGTTCATTGCATCTATTGGATTTATGAGTGGCTGAGCAATCAAAACAGAATGAGAAGTAAGACTGTTAATATCCACACTGACCTTAGGCTGAACTGACATGATGGCCGGCTGTACGGTCTAATGACATATTGACTGTTTACTGTGTAATTTGAGGCCTGATGAAAAAACATACAGACTCGAGAGGAAAAAAACAAAACAAAGAAAAAGATTTTCTAATAGAGATGTTAAGTAGGGATTTGTAAAGTAAATGTTAAACATGAAGAATTCTTCTCACTTCCTATACAGCAGTCTCTATTATTGTAGGGTCTTTACCATACAACACAAAGCACATTGAGGGGACTGTTGTTGTGATTTGGAGCTATATAAATAAAAGTGAATTGAATTATTTCTGTCCTTCAGACCCTTACATTTTCCACTAATGATAAATAAGAGGCCGGTGCTTTCATTCTCCTGGACTTTTTAAGTATTTAATCCAAAAGTCCATTTTTATTTAGAAGGTATGTTTTATGACAGAAGTCCAGTTAATGTAATTGCTGCATACTGAATTCAATTCAATTCAGTTCTTAAAACATGTCTATTTTCATCTTGGATCGAAGGTTAAAACGTGTACCTTTTTTTTATGTCCCAAATGCCAAAAAAGACATATTTAATTCCCCCCAAATTATTTACTAAAATAGTGTGTTTTCTTCCTACTGATGAAAATCTTGTCCTTTTAATCAGCTCTCTGACAACAGCAATGTGTCAAGTGTTGCAAGTTATATTATACTGTTTTTACCTTGAATTTACCAGCCACCTGAATACACAATGCTTTCATTTGGAGATATGGTAATTTAGTTCAATAACCAAAAGCCCCAAACTGGCCTTTCTCACAACAGGCCTCTATGAGATTTTGGCCATCATCTCACTTGGTATTTGTTACCAACTTTATCCTCTATAATTTGTGCTAAGGCACATAAAGAACCTTAAAAGAAGAAATCATTTGTGTTGTTTCAAAGCCTGGTTTTCCCCATTGAGTTTTGTCCAAAGCTTTCCCCACCAAATCCCAACTGTCAGAAAGAACAATGATGCTGTGTTTTGTGCGCTTGTGTGTTTTTGTTTTAGGTTAAGCCAATTGTGCTGCACTAAAGCGATAAAAGCATGCCACCAAGGGCCTCTGTCCTTTAAAAGGAAGAAGTCAGTCCTTGTTGTCCAAGTTAAAAGACTGTACAGGGTAGTTCTTTGAATAGGTCTTTGCCCAGACACATCAAGGTCTTGACTGTTACTGTCATGGGAGTGAGTCTAAAAATAGCCTCAGGGACTTCCGCCAGCATATTAGACAGAGAGACACAAAACAGGCTTGTTAGTACATAACCTTGGACTCCTGGGATCCTGGGTCCCAGATCAATTTGTGGTTCTTTTTGAACCTACACAAAACAATCTTACACCCCTTTCCTTTTCTGAGAACAACAGGAGGTCTGTTTATTACTGATTACAACTGGCACTCTTGCAGAGCTGAATTCAATCTTGGCACACTGCAGCCTGCCAAATACTGCGGTCCAACTCCCAAGTCATCACGCACTGACACTTGGTTAGGCAGCCATCGCATTTGAACTCACTAATGCATAATTATCCAGCATGCAGAAGAGTCTGATAGTTTCCAATAGAAGTCCCTTGGTGTCTGTCCGTGATGTCTACAAATGTTCTTTGTTTCCTGTTGCAGAACCATCTTTCATCATCCATGAGATGATGCAGGTATTAAGGTGTATTTATATCAGAAATATGATCTTTTCCCAAACCTGACCATTTACCATGGTGCCTAAATCTAACCACTGAAAATGACAAGTCGAAAAGTCCAAAACAGATGCCAGTCAGCCAATCAGTGACATGAGTCTGACCCCGGCTGAGAAGGTACTATTTTAGTACCTGGTACCTGGTTTTAGTACCTGGTACCACTAAAACTAAAACCATGGCCAACCGTGGTGAGTCAATCCGAGTAGGTGCTAATGGTAAAGGGGCTAGTTATTCGGATGTGTAACCACTTTGCCAAGGTCTGGAAGAAGACCCACCTGTCACCCTCAGATAGAGGAAATTGGTCATGATGTCTAAAAACAACCCAGGAACCACCAAAGGCTCAAACCTGCCATGATCTGGAAATTGCTGGAGTGCATGTAAACTTCTAAACACAACTACTGATCATCAAAGATAATTCGCGTTGAGGAACATGCAAAAAAAAAAAAAAAATCTGTTGATTAAAGGTCAGGACTATATCCAGAACTGCCTTGAGACCGAGTTGGCAGGGCAAATACTGGCCACACTACCTGCGAATGTACGACTCTGAACTAGTCTGATTCAGAACCCTGTTTAACAGCACAGTCTGAACCCTAAAAGTGAATGATCAGTCAGCCACAATGTGCTAACAAAGACAGATTGCTTGCTTGCTATTTGTTTTATTGTACTGTGTCTGCATAAAAAATGTATCTCATTGTATATGGGAAGACTTCGCTTGTTTGTTTTAGCTGTGATAATTAGGGTGTCTCATTACAAGAAACCCATTAATTCGTTTTCTGAAGACCGCTGCATACATCAGGTGAAAATGAGATAAGAAAGTGATGACAAAGCCCCTCCCCCGCATGTTTCTCGGCCATGTAAAGTTAACCATTAAACACATTACGATAGCAGTCACGTTTTGTTCTGCCACAGATCTGGGACCTCAGCAGTTCATTGTTTCGCATGCTTTTCAACTCCTCTAATCTCAAGATCCTAAATTAATTATCTTGTTATCTCAAGATAAAAAAAAAAGTTAAATGTTTTTTTTTTCAAGGTCACATCTTCAAACAGTGTAATTGCTTTTACCTTCATAAAAGGTGAGTGTAGTAGACCAGATAGTGGCGTAACACTGCAGATGGATTAAAATGGAAATGACAGACAAGCCAGACAGAAAAAGATCACACCTGCTTTTCACATTTAATTTTACATCAGTCAGCTTTAAACACCTAGATTGCAATCACAATTAGTTACTAAGTCAGCCATGTGTGAAAAAAGGGGGGAAGAGCCTTTGCAGCTGTGTTAGGAAATATACTTTTGTTTGGCCTCAAGGATAATCATATGACAGTGTAGGATTTCAGTTTGTTACTGTACGAAACTCCAGTGGCTAACTCTAAGTTGTGACATAAAGATATCAAGAGTTAAACTAATACAGCTATAACTACATTTATTTTCTTAGTTTCACCTTATTGTTAAAAGAATATATGATAAGTGGTGGGGTCTGTATTGGCTAATAATTGTTTTGTTTTCAGCTAATGCATTTCTCACTGTAGGAGCTGCTTTATCTGAAAAGGCAGCGATTTTCTGACATTTATTTGCTGCCTGACATCGAAGCTAATGATCTGATCAATGCTAAATTATTCTGCAATTAGGGATAATTCAAAAGGCCAAGAGCAGGCTTAATTAAAAAAAAAAAAAAAACAGACATAGAGCAAAGTGTTTAAGTATTACAAGAAACATTCGTCAGTCACCCAGCAGTCAGCCCAGATTTCCTTTGGCGTCCTTTCAGCCATTATGCCTGGCACTCGTATACTTATGTTTCTTTTGCACCTTAGTTTAAACTGGCAGCTAAACTCCCAGTGTTCATGTATTTCAGCTAACATGACATGCTTGTGCTACGATACCAACAGGCAGACTCAGTGGTCTGTCATAGCATGTCAGCCGGCAACACCTTCAGTCTCTCTAAATTCCTCTGACTTCAGCCATCTGTCTGGGACAGCTATTGGGACTGTTACTGTTCACCTCGGGGCTTGGCTCTTTGTTCCTCTGACATCAAAACAGTGGTGTCACTTGACCGTTATTATTGCATTTCAGTCCTTGAATAGCTAGTACTCTGGTGGAATTTACCCTCAGGCTGATGTTGCACTAACTAAAAAGACATAAATCTGAGGTCACTGAACTGTCCTAAGGTATGACACTAGTCATCCAAGAATAAATCACTCTGACAAGACAAGGGGCGGCCTGTCATAGTTAGGATGAGTGAAAGTAGCGCAGAGGTGCTGTGAGATGACAAAGAAGTGTGGAGGTTTTCTATAATTCAGGCAGGATGCTTCCAATATAAAACATTTTTCAAGTTTAAGATGTAGTGAATGTGTGGTATTGTGCAGTTCATCTCCTGTACATAAGTGAGGCTGGCAGATAGAAAGATAAGTGTTTAGATCATTATATATTTCGGTGATCATTTTACACCAATAAGTAGGTTGTGGTTAAAAAAATAAACAAATTAGAAAAAAAAATATCCGATTTTTTATTGGTTCTTAAAAGTAATAAGATTGTGTTTTTCTTTCACACAAGGCTGTGTGATGTTATAACATTGATACCTTACATTCAAAGTTTGTTTCTGTCTGATGTCCCCATAAGAGCTCAAAACCAAGGTAATTAAAATCAGTCAAATGCCTATACATGATTGTAAATTCTTCTTCTTCTCCTTCTTCTTCCAGCTGCTCTCTTTAGGGGTTGCTACATCCAATCATCTGTCTCCATCTCACCCTATCCCATCCTCTTCTGTCACAACAAAACTCTGGATGTTCTCCTTCACTACATCCATGAATCTTCTCTGTGGTCCTTCTCGTTTCCTCCTGCCAGGCAGCTCCATCTTCAGCATCCTTTCTCCAATATACAGGGTGGGCCATTTTTATGGATACACCGTAATAACATGGGAATGGTTGGTGATATTAAAGTCCTGTTTGTGGCACATTAGTATATGTGAGGGGGCAAACTCCTCAAGATGGGTGGTGACCATGGTGGCCATTTAGAAGTTGGCCATCTTGGATACAACTTTTGTTTTTTCAATAGGAAGAGGGCCATGTGACACATCAAACTTATTGGTAATGTCACAAGAAAAACAATGGTGTGCTTGGTTTCAATGTAACTTTATTCTTTCATGTGTTATTTACAAGTTTCTGACCACTTATAAAATGTGTTCAATGTGCTGCCCATTGTGTTGGATTGTCAATGCAACCCTCTTCTCCCACTCTTCACACACTGATAGCAACACCGCAGGAGAAATGCCAGCACAGGCATCCAGTATCCGTAGTTTCAGGTGCTGCACATCTCGAATCTTCACACCATAGACAATTGTCTTCAGATGACCCCAAAGATAAAAGTCTAAGGGGGTCAGATCGGGAGACCT
>VUQG01028136.1:3066-25963 GCA_015106755.1 Etia nguti | reverse complement strand
GACTCTCATCAGCTGAACGCAACTATGATGTAGGAGACAGAGTTGCTTGCTATTAAGTTGGCCCTGGAAGAGTGGCGTCACCTATTGGAAGGAGCTGAACACCCATTCACCATCTTCACGGATCATAAAAACCTTACTTATCTCAAAACTGCTAAGCGTCTTAACGCCCGCCAGGCCCGTTGGTCTCTGTTCTTTGATCGCTTCAAGTTTGCCATCTCTTTCCGTCCAGGTTCCCAAAACACCAAGGCCGATGCCCTGTCTCGTCTTTACGACCCAGACACTGAACCCACCGAACCAGCTCCTGTGCTTCCTACCTCCTGCCGTGTGGCGTCTTTATCCTGGGACATAGAGGAAACCATCCAGCGAGCGTTACAGGACGAACCAGACCCTGGCACGGGTCCTCCAGGCCGCCGCTTCATTCCCGCAGCAGCCCGCTCAGCTGTAATTAAGTGGGCACATACCTCCAGGTTTTCCTGCCATCCTGGAATCGGCCGCACCATCGCACTACTACGTCGGCACTTCTGGTGGGCACCTCTGGAGCGAGATGTGCGGGAATACGTCTCTGCCTGTGATGTCTGTGCCAGGAACAAGACCCGAAATCAGCGACCCTCTGGCCTTCTACAACCTCTGGCTGTACCTTCTCGCCCTTGGTCCCACATTTCCCTGGACTTCGTCACTGGACTGCCTAGGTCAGCAGGTAAAACAGTGATACTCTCTGTGATCGACAGGTTTTCTAAAGCAGCTCACTTCATTGCCCTGGAAAAACTGCCCTCTGCCACGGAAACTGCAAAACTCATGATTGACCATGTCTTCAAACTCCACGGAATCCCTGCCGAAGTCACTTCCGACAGGGGACCTCAATTTACATCCCAGGTTTGGAAATCTTTCTGCTCTACCCTAGGTGCGCAAGTCAACCTCAGTTCTGGTTACCACCCTCAAACCAATGGACAGACTGAGAGACTCAACCAGGAACTGGAATCCACACTCCGCTGCGTGGTTTCCCATAACCCGGCTACCTGGTCAGCGCATCTCCCGTGGGTAGAGTACGCGCACAATTCACATGTTTCTGCATCCACTGGTCTCTCTCCATTTGAGGTGTCCCTAGGCTATCAGCCTCCCCTATTCCCTGAGGAAGAGGCTGATTTGGCTGTGCCTTCCGTCCAGCACCATCTCCAACGCTGCCGCCGCGTCTGGACTCGGACTCGGGAGGCACTGCAGAAAGCTGCTGCCCGTCACCGCCACTATGCGGACCGTCTACGATCGGCTGCTCCTCGGTATACTCCGGGGCAGAAGCTCTGGCTTTCAGCTAAGGACGTTCCCCTTAAGGTTTCCTCCCGCAAGCTGGCTCCTCGGTTCATTGGACCGTATGTCATCCACTCGGTCATCTCGCCCACAGCTGTGAAACTCAAGCTTCCCCCAAGTCTACGGATTCACCCGGTTTTTCACGTTTCCCAGGTCAGACCGGTGCTGTCCATTGTGTTCCCCTACTGCAATGTGACTGTTCCTGCTCAGCTCCACTCTGCATCTCAGGCCCCGTTCCCTTGCCCTAGTTCTACATTCTCCTAGCCACGTTTCCCAGGCCACGCCAAGCTCTACGTTTTGTTGTTTTTTTGTCTTGCCACATTAAACCAAATAAACATTGTTAAACCTTCTGCTGGCTCTGTTCTGGGTTTCTGCGCCTGAGTTCAGTCCCGTACTGACCACTCTGTCCCGTGACACTCAGGGAGGGGCGACCGGTTGGGGTGAGAGAAGGAAAACAGAATAAAGACATGCTGTGGAAGAGAGCCAGAGATTAATAACAGGTATGATTCAATGCAGAGAGGTCTATTAACACAAAGTGAGTGAGAAAGATGACTGGAAAGGAAAAACTCAATGCATCATGGGAGAAATGGAAATGCTAAGATAGTGAATGCATTAGTGACGTACGTTGATGTTATCCTAATGTACTGAAACCTTTCAGTAGCATGACGGCACTCTGATTTGGTTTGTTCCTTAATCGTAATTTTTCTTCTTCTTATATGAATTTGTAGAAAAAAATCATCAATCCAACCATCTATTAATTCACCCGTCCACCCTCCATCTGTTAAATCCACCAAATCATCATCACAATAAAACCTTTGGTAAAAAAATCTACAAACGTACGAAGAGTAACATCCTCACATAAACTTTAGGTTCCTCTAAGTGTGTAAGTACAATGGGTTGTAGATATTAAGGTTAGATACAGGGTGAGGGTTGCATCATGATTGCATGTAGTGTAAATCTTCATGTCGGTCAGAATAATTGTGTCGCGGGTGGCTTTTTGGCTTTAAAGAAGGTTTTTTTGTTTTGTGAACTTATTCTCATCCTTAAGTCTCAGGAAAGATGGTAGTGTGAACTGCTGTCACTCACCTTAAGCAGTTTAAAGACAAGTTAAAGACACAAGACTGAGATGGTTTGGACATGTACAAAAGAGGGCGAGTGGATATACTGGCGAAGGGATGTTGAAGATGGGGCTGCCAGGTAGGAGAAAAAAGAGGGAAGACTACAGAGGAGGTTCAGAGATGTAGTGAAGGAAATGCACAGGGTTTAGATGGAGGCGACCTCTAAAGAGAGCAGCTGAAAGAAGACGCTTTTGTCAAGAAAACTGTCCAGCAGCTCTTGTTGGTTCAGTTAAATGTGGAAAATATGGTTAACAAAACAAATTGAAGCACAAGTTTCTCTAATCTGCAGAACTTCAAAAAGATTTACGGTTATTTGAATGAGTCTGTGTTCAAGCAACTCAAAGAGACGTCGTCTTTTGCTTCATCTTTTGATCAGTTTGCTATAAAAAGTGGACCAAAGAAGTGAAATCTTCTGTGTAGAGAGTGTACAGATGCTTACAGTAGTTACCAGCTTCCTCACTTCTATCCTGATAGTTTTCCTGGTTGAAATTCCACCTTTTGCGTGTTTACTTTTTTCCTTTTTATTATATCATTATATAATAAATAAGTAAATTTAGTAAATTAAAGATGAAATAAGCATAAGTATATAAAAATGGCTGGCTAATGTTATACAGATCCTCTGTTGTGTTGCCAAAGCAGCTCTGACCGATGAAGGCATGAGGACTTGACTTTTGGGAGTGTCTTGCTGGATCAGGATTGTCCAGCAGCATCAGCACCAGATGATGAAAGTTGGGGAATTTGGAGATTGGAGAATTAATGTTGCTGATCTGTTCTTGCACTGTAATGTTCTTGCACCCCATTGCCATAGGGGTCTGCAAGATTGAGTCTTTCTATGTCAGAGTAGCATTTAGATGATGCCAGCATCCTAGATCTCCCTGCAGAACACTGTATTGTAATGAAATAATCAGTGTACATCATACCAGTCAGTGGTTTTAATAATATGGCTGATCAGTGATTCTACCACCAAGTAATTCTATGTTTCCAGCTTCACACAACACTTTCACATCTACACTGTGGAAGTTGGACAGAGTGGTATGTTAAAGTAGATTTTGTCTCACAGCCTGTATCATAACCAACTTCAGATGTGTGCTGAGACGGAACAATTTCAACATTCACACTGACAACCTTTATCTGTTGGAGTAAACATCTTTTCTTCCCCTGTCAGTATAAACCATTTTCGTTCCACGCCGCCACCGCAGTAATGTCAGTGGAGCTTAAATCTGCTTGTATAGCAGTTACATGCACACACACTATTTTGACGAGAGAAGCTAAACATGAACTTTAATTCAAAGATGTAGACTCTACCAAGTAAACATCCACAGGTCAAAGCAGATTTCAGCTAACAGAGCAAGAAAGCAAAACTTCACATACACACAAGTCAGAGATTCAGTCTCTCCCTGAGCTCTGTAAAGTCTACTTTTCACACTGGAGCCAATTAAGGAACCTTAAATTTCCTCAGCCTGCATTTTATTTTCCTCATTTCTCTTCTCGTCTGACTCACAAGATAAAGTATTTAAAAATGTGCAAAACACACAGATCTGCTTATTTCTTAAATCTGATTAATTTCAAATGATCTTTTTGAAGTTTCTCCATTCTCACGCAATAAACTGAAGGCCTCCGTCTTGTGACAGATGATTTAGTTAACGATTGCGATCTAAATGGAAAGACTGCTTCAGGATAGCCCGTGTCTCCCAAACTTTCTCTGGATTCCAATTTGTTGAATCTAAAAACAGCATGTTATATGTTTCTTTTCTATTTGTGTCCTCACATGTGAAATAGCCTCTGAAAGGCAGGATTAAAGTGTCCAGCCTGATGATGTATGAGCCGATTTTAATTACTGAAATCTGAGACCTCGTTCTGGGTTTGGGGTTTGGGGCTGTCACAAACAAGCGTGACACACACTTTCAGATGATTCATTTTCATATTGAACGCAGACGGTACAGAACATAGACACACATTTACACACGCACACAGCTGTTGCTGTGGTTTCTCCCAGATAGGGAAGATGATCCATTGTCACGCAATCTGGCTTCTTCTTCAGTATAATGTTACAGCTGTGTTTTCTCTAACATAGAAGAAATACAGGAGGGCACACTGACGGTGCATTAATCGTGTGACGCTGCAAAGTATGAGCAAAAATTAGGCCTGATGTGTACATGACTAGTGTGAATGTTCTTCTTTTAGCGCTGTTGGAGCCTATGGGAGTGTGTACACCTGTGTAAAATTAAACCTTATGTAAGAGTTTGTGTGGATACGGTTGTGTATAAAAGTGCCTGTGTTAATGTGGGCTCTTGTGTGCAGATACAGGAGGCCAGATGTCAAACAGAAACAGGTACCTGACTCATGGCTGCAGAATCCAGACAGGGGAAAAGAATGACGATGAGAAGCTAAAATTCCCTCATATCATCTCCTCTGTGTGCCTGCTGTACTTAAGACACAACACCAGAAACGTCAGCCCTTCAAAATATCCTTTTAGGCTACAGCATAGTGGTAAAATATATCTTGTTCTAAGAAACAAGACAAAGTACAGGATTTGAGGAAAGGGGAGCAATCTCTAGCAGAGTTTTACTGTCCATCACTGCTCACATGATGATTGATTTATAAATAATAAACCCGACTTAGCAACCGGTGCTTTGGATTTTTTTTTTCAAAGCTCACTGTTCTGCTTTATTTCATGCTATTTCTCTGTTTGTGTAGAGAAAGAAAATACATGTTTATAGCAAGAAATGAAAGACCGTATATGATATATTATATATTTCTTGTTTTTTTGCAAGTGCACAAACAAACTTTGGAAACACAGTCTGACAGCGAACTCAGGATTCACATTACTGTCGTCAGTAATCTGGAGAAACTATTGGAGAACCAGTATTTTGTCACTGAGAGGCAGCAGCAGTCAAACAGTGACACCTTTCTGGCGTTTAAGATCAGTTTGGCATTCTGAAGTGGTAAAGTTCACAATAAAGCATTTTAAGATAAGTTGCTGTAAACTCTACATTAACTTACTGGCACCTGGATGCCAGTAATCTACAATAAACACTGTTAACAGTAACTTTACTTTGAACAGCTCTTTTAGAGAAAGAAATTCAGGTGTAATTGAATTTACTTGTAAATGCGTTGAGATAAATCCAGTGACATAAGAGAAATTGTTGTAACTGGAATTCCAGGTATTTTCGTGTAATTTGTATTTACAGTAAAGTTGCTCTATTTTTGATTTACAGTAGTTTGGTAAAGTTGACCAACTTTTTGTAGAATTGCACGGGACTATTATGCTTGACATTTTCGTTCTGGCGATGGGATGATGTAACATCCACTGATGCAAGCCGCCACTTTGAGGTCATTTCAACCAGTCATGCACTTCTCCCTTTTAGTAGCCTGGTGCATTGTGCTGCTGTCACTGCCGATAGGTTGAAAATACGACTGCATGATTGTGTTGGTTTTTACCACCGTTTTATTGATACAGAACATACAGAATAAATGATATACAGAGGCTCAGAGATTCACAGATTATACGGAGGGAAATGTTGCAACAGTATGAAAAATGACATTTTCTCAAAAAACAACCTCTTTGCTTCCTGTTTTGACTTCTTCTCCTATAGCAGCATTGAAGTGGAGGTTTTGTCTGAGTGACGACCTTCTTCAGGAGTATACTGCAGCAGGTACTCGTGTCCTAACTGCTGGTATAAATGGTACACAGTGATGGGACAGGTCTATTGGGTCCCTTAATCTGAAAGTAATCCTCCATTTCCGGTTTCACAACTACTTAGCAAGTAATTAGCAAACGTTTGCATGAAAGACTTACTTTGAAGGCGAATGTTCTGTTTCCTTTTCACAATTTCAGCAAGTAGTTGGCGAGCGCAGGCAAGTCGGCGTCATTATTACAAACTACAGGTAACCACGGCAGCCTGCTAGCAACCAAAGCCATCATGAGAAGGTTTTTTGGTGCAACACTGTATACCTCTTTGTGACCAGTTTCACCTAGCACTGCCAGCAACCTCCTGTAATCCCTGATAAACTAGTTAGGAAATTTCCCTGAAACTAGCAAAATGTGCTTATATCAAAAGTAACAACAGTATTACTTATTCTGCCAGATGCTCTGCCACAGCCTGACCTGGGTTTAATCTTTATTATCGCATTAGTTGTATTTAACAGGTTTAATAAAATGAGTAGAAAGTACTCTTTTACTTTTTTTGTGAGAAGGTTGTAATTTTAAAGGACTTATTTGCTAATGTAGCCAACTTGCAACTGTCTGTTTCCCAGATTTATGAGCAAAAAGGAGCTAATTGAAGGCAAGTCAAATAGTTGTTGAAATACACAGCTTGGCTTAAATCGCATCCAAAGGAATTTTCCTGGGATGAAGAAGTGTTGAATACAACTGGAAAAACTCTGCTCCTGTGATGTTTTAGTAATACCAAACCAAAAGAAGCAGATTTCCTCCATCACGAGATTTACACTGCGAGAGTTAAATTAAGAGAGGATGTGTGGGTCTGTGCTTCCTCTGCTCTCATTAACAGATGATTGCACTCTGGCTGTTTCTTGGAGAATGGCCTTGATGAGCATTTGTGGGAAAAGTCTAATGGACTTCTAGAGGAGGAAAGAAAAAAAAACAACAACCCACAACTACTGTTGGAGGCAAGCCAGCTATAATGCTACATATGTAGTACAGTATATAGGAAACGCTAATTGCACATGTAGATTGCTGCCGTGTGCTGTTGTAATTAGACAGATGGTTCAGACTGCAGCTCGATGATTCGATGTTTCTAGAGGGCCTAACTCCGGTTCCTGCTGAACTGAGCCAGTGCTTGTTAACATCTAACTGTTATCAGCTCAGTAGGCACAGGAGATTGAGCCCAGGCACCTGCACCACCCTGCTTTCACCACAAGGGGAAGCAAACAACAGGTATACAGGTAGGGAAACCTAAAACCAGACAGATAAAATCCCCAAAAAAGAGGCTTTAAGAAGTCGATTTAAAGCAAAACCTCCCGCAGATTCCAGAAGAGTCTTTCCTCCTGTGTATGTCTTATGTTATATCTTGCCATGTATTTTTTTTAAACTTGTGCCTGTACATCATTAAAAAGGACATTTAAAAGGCTCAGTAGAAGCCACATTTAGTTCTAGAAACAGTATTAAAATTCATTGAACACTTAGCATTTTAATAAGCTTTTAGTAAGCTTTAGACAGCGAGGAAAAGACATAGAGTTAGGGACAAATTTTTTATTGCTTTGTGAACCAAAAATGAAAAAACATTTCACTATCTCAGTCCTGAGTAAATTGAACTACTGAACTACAGAGCGTGCCAAAAGTGATGTCACAACTGCTGCCATGCGCCACATTTTTGGCTGTGCACCTCTCGATTTCTGTACACTGAGGGCCGTGGGAGCTTTGCAATTTCAAATTCCTGTGTATGATCTGTACATATAGTTTTTGACAATAAAGCTGACTTTGACTTGACTTTGACTGGGTTAGTCTTTACCACCATTTCAATAATATATATCTTAATAAAGCCAAAGATCAGAAAGTGCCAGATTGTCCAGGGGGTGACCAGTGGTGTATCTACAAAGGGGCATAGGGTGCCATGACTGCCCCCCACCAAAGCCACTGAAGTAGAGTACTAATCTTACAAAACCCAACATCATTGGATGAAAGGATGAATAGGACCAGTACAAGTGTACTGAGTACATTTAGTCTAGTACAGGTTTAACATGAATGTGCTTAATTTAAGTATTTCAGTGTTATTCTGTTTTCTACCTTTTTTCCACTATATTTGGTACCATATATTTTAAAGCTTTATTATTTTGCAGATAAATTGCATTCTCATAGATTATGTTACCAAGGTATACAAGAATTTAAAATCATCAACAGCTTGAACATTAAAGATACATATAAACTTTAATGGGTCAATAATACATTATGACTTTTCCTATTATAAATAAAATTTTCAATACCCATTTTAATTTGACTTCTCCTCTGATACCAGCGCTGATGTTGAGCTTCTACACCTATTGTTTAAGAGTACACTGCACATTAAAAGACATTAAAATATTTAAATGCATAAAAACGGAGTCAGATTGAAGACATATTTTATTATTCTTAACGACATTAACAACATTGTTCAAATTCCCGTAGCTCTTTTTTAAACCCGTGTGGCGATTGGGTGAGCAAGAACGATAGAGATCAAATGTAATCAGAGGATAACCCCAGTGAGACTGCCGTGATGCTTCTACAGTGTTCGGCGCTGAGAAACATTTAAAAACCATCTCAAATCTCCAGATTTAAACAAAGAACAGTGTTAGTAGCACTGTGTAATCAACATACAAGTTCACAGAAGTGTTTACTTGAAACATGAATACACACATGCACGGACACACAGAGATACACACAAAATCAGTACCTTGCTTTCATGACCACCCAGACAGTAAATGAGCCCAGGGTTCACAATTACGCCGCTACTTGTTTTCCCGATGGGACATTTCCTGTACTTCCTTCCTGTATGAGTAAGACTTACCCGTCCCTCCCTCCTGCCTACATCTAACCCATCTTTCTTTTTTCATAAGCCTTATCTTTGTCCTCTCAGAGAGCGCACAAAAGAGTGCTGCATAACATACATAACAGATGGTATAATGTAGACAACGGGAGAACAAGGGTAGTTCACTGCAGAAACCCTTTGAGTCGCTCCATCTGACAAACTGTAAAAGAGAAGCTTGTTATTTTCGTGTAAAGGGTTTGGTAGGAAATTGCTGTGCTCTTTGCTACAGCAGGTCAGTTACACAACCAATACAGGATGTGCCTCATGCACCCTCAAGCACTCTCAGCAGTGGGAGCAGGACGTTAAACGCCCAAAATCAATTATATATTTAATTATACATCATATAATGCTAGCAGAACATCATTTTTAATTAAAAAAACAACAACAACAAAAAAAACCTTGATTACTTGTTGATAACTTACAGATGTTACGGCAGAGGGAGCGAAAAGCTGGAAAGGTTTGAGAGGAGCGGAACTTAGCCACTGTGAACACAGGACTTCACTGGACTGTTCACGGAGCGAGCTAAGTCCTTCACCTCCACCAAACTAATGCTGAAGGCGTCTGAGGGACACTGCACCTGCATTTTCTAATCCAGGGCCCAAGCAAGAGTACACATGGATCGCTTTTTAAGGGAAAGGTTTAACATTTCTGGAGATCTGAATATGATTTTAATATCTAGATAGTGAATGCTAAGCTCTCGTAAGCAGCTGTTTAGCTTAGCAGCTAGCCTTGACAAATTCTGGTAACTTTGTAACTGACACATACAAATGAACACACGCAAAACAGCAAAGTATGAAAAACTTATTGTGTAATGATTAAAGGCTCAGTAAATTATTCAGGGGCCAAATGTTAGCCTGGACCATATATACCATTGACCGCAAAACTTTTTTTTCTTGCACCTTAATAAGCTTTATAGGTGCTGTTATTCAGGTTTTTACCTCTGAAATGAACCAGGCTAACCATGCTTTCACCTTAGCTAACTGTGCTAACCCTAACCATAATTCTACCCTACACTTTGGGAGAGTAGCATCAACCATTGGTAGCAAACGGTTCTTTGCAATATCAAACTGAAACAAATACCCGAATCCCAAATATCTCAAATTTAGCACTAAATGTGGTTTAGAACATTTTTTTGTATGTATTACTTTACATAGTTTAACAGCATCTTAGCTTCTGTGTTATTTACAGTAAGATGCGACGAGAACACAGACAACACAAGCCTGGTTATTTTGTTGATTGTCAATAAAATCCTGCACTCTTAGGATTAGTTAAAACGGCGCCTCGGTGAGGCTGTGTCTTGCTGCAAAGCAGACAAGTCCGTTTAAAAAAAATGGCACCTTTAAAACATGAGATTAATTCATTTTTTTCGATCTGAGAGGATGCGTCAAAGTATTTAGAGCAGCGAGCTGTGCTAACATTGATGTTGCCGAGCAGACGTCAGGTGCAGGAGATGTGGGTTTCAGCTGTAGCTGGTTGGAAATCCCTGGCAATGTGATTTACATTACATCACAACCAAATCACTCTGCCAGGAATCCCTCCAGCAAAACCAACCATTCAGTATCCTGTTTGTGAAGAGAGAAGCTGAGGAGGAGCAGGGTACAATTAAAAAAAAAAAAGAAAGAAAAAAAAGATGTAAGTCATGGTGGAGAAGAGAAGGTTGCAGGTGAGGCCAGAGAGAAAAAAGGGAAAAAGGGCACAGACTGCAGGTGTCTATCTGAGTACACATCAGCACAGCAGAGTAGATTTACCCCTTCATCACTATGTCATTATGGGACACACACTTTTAAATGGTAACACATGCACACCCACATGTCATACTTGTGTTGCGTGTGTGTGTGTGTGTGTGTGTGTGTGTGTGTGTGTGGAGTGGTCGATAGAGTTTTCTTTCACTGACACACCTGGACAAACAGATCTGCATTTTAAATCTATAGGCTTCGGGTCATTGTAGGCACTCACACAGGTGGGTCACGGAGTGTGTGTGAGTGTGTTTGGAGCTGAGCAGGACTGTGCTGATTATATTGCTACTCTCTCACATACAGCAATCACGCAACCCTACAGAATAGCCACATTAGGCTTCTGGCATACCATGCATGTTACAAATTATAAACACTGGATTTCTGTTAGGTTTGGAGTGTGCAGAATGAAAACAGCAAGCCCTCCAGAGTGAAGAAAAGGACTTGGCTTTGATTAGGGCTAGCTACACGACTATGAAGAGACTGGAAACAAACAGCAGTCCCACAGGGCAGAGGAACACAACATGCTATAAAAGTGAATATACAGGCATGCGAACAGAGAGTAATCATTTTTCCATAAAACATAGTCCATTCCAAAATAAAACAGTATCTGCTCATTTGCCACACCAGAAAAAGTGTTTCACCCATGAAAGTATTTTATTCTGAAACTTGCCATTTCCATTTCTATCACGATGGCCCGTTTTAGTTATTTTAGCGCTTGTGAATGGTTAAAGCTCGTATACCTGTGATTGAAACAGCCCAGATGTCTGTCAACATTCTGACACTTTAAACCATCATTATTCTCCTTTAATGACATTATTACTTTCCCATAACTACTTTTTACATGAGCACCAAATACTCATTCTACATTGTTATATACTTTGTCTTTTTATTATCTCATTACTCAGTACTTTGGGGACAGACCACACCCATAGAAAAATCCATAACCTCTGTTGTGCAACTTTGCCTTTAGGTTCTCTCTCAGCTACACAACGCGATCTTTTGCTTTTGACTGACAAGATTTAACAAGCGTCTGTCTCTACAAATGTCCTGCAACACTAACAGCACTGCTGAGTGAGCTGGAGAAGAAAAGTTTGAAGGAAAATGTACATTTTTCTGCATTAGAAAATTGTTCATTATATGGAAGATTATCTATGCAATTAGGCAACTTTACTTTGAAATGTGAAACTTTCCTGGTTGCCTGTATTCTTGATTACAGTATTAAAATTAAAATAAGAGCCTTTTCTCCAGGTACCGGAGAACATAAGAAGGCAGAAAATGTGACATGACTACTGGCAAAACTGCTTCCTGATTTTGCATCCAAGAAACAGGAGTAAATGGGGCGCATGTGGCTGGCTTTTCCAAATATTTATCTCAACACAGTGTTTGATAGAAGAGGAAATATGAATAACCAACCCAGAGTAAACAACAGCCTTCCTGTCTGTTCGACACTGATATTCTCAGTTAAATGTTTCTGCGCCTGCTGGCCATAACTTCTGGAACTGTTAATACAAACGTGTTAAAAAATGAGTTTTCTGTTAAAATGTGTAGAGCCCGGATTTGTGTGAACGCAGCTATAACGCACTAGAATGAGCACACTGGCCTACAAGATCGAACAATCTTTAAGTGCTGAAGCTGCTGCAATCAATATTTCTATATTTGCAATGGATTAAAATACAATAGCTGCTCAATGTGACAGCATTTTACAACAGTTTCTATCAACTAATTGTGTGCGATTGCACAGCTTCATGGAGAGGTTTTGTGTTTTTCAGAGCCATTACTTTTTCAGCCAAACGTTGAATGAATACATGAAAAATACCAAAAAAAAAGGGGTCTAAAAACTTCTCTATACTAGCTTAATCACTAGCAGTTAACATTTTCCATGCAACACACAGGCTCCATGGTGTCAAAGTCAAAACCCCTGTTTCAGTTCTAGGAGGAGATACAAACCCGACCTCAGGGGGGTCACAAGCCTGAATAAATGGGAGCGTTGTATCAGGAAGGGCATCTGTGCCAAATCAAAACATGTGGATGCATCTGTTGTGGCGACCCCTTGGGAAATAAGAGTACAGCATTTAGCTGCCTCAGCAGTTGGTGGCGACCAAAACAGAGCTAACAGGGGCTGCTTGAGGCTGCGTGGAAGACCCAAGGTGACCAGAGATCATAAAGCGGGAATCCGACGACTTCAAGTCACTACGCGAAGCGGGTGGGCACTGAAGACGTGAACCTGAGATTACCGTGAATTCCGTGATTGACATGTGACCTGGTAGTAAATACATTAGAGGGTTACCTAGGCAACCGGCGCATGAAATGTCCGCAAGCGACCAGCTTAACAGCTTTTCACTGAGGTGATAATACGCCACCACTGTCCTGAAAGCTTTTTTTGTAGTTGTTTAATTGCTTTACCTTTGTGCTAATAGCTAATACTTATTTTGGGTCTCTACTCTGTCTCAAACTTTTGCGTCCCCTGTTGTGTTTGTCTGGATTCACAGTTCGCTGACAGTAACAGCCCCGAGCTAGTCTGTTCCTGGGCTCAGCTTTGACAGCCAGTCGCGGTAACTCGATAGCTCGGTGCTGTCTGCCTTTCTCCATCCACATTTCCATCTCCCTCACACGCTCTCCATCTGTCAGACGCCAACCCATAGACGTATATATCCAGATAGTGATGTGCACTAATGCAGAGCCGCTGAATTAATGATGGCAGGAGTGACAACCCACACATAGGGGCTGTTATGGGAGACCCTATGGGAGGGTTTTAATCAGATTTTATTTGGAGGGACCAAATAAGCAGAAACTGACACTGCTAAAGTTAGACACAGGATGTGGAGCATAAAAAAAAGAAGGAAAGATTAAAATTAACCCTGATTTGTACTTCAAAGGGGTTCATCACATGTCTCCAAAGACAAACTCACATGACAACATGGAAACAGAGTCTAACATTTCAACCAGTATAAAACTTGTTCACTCCTTGCCTGTGGCTGCCCCTGGGCTATGGGTGTTTGACAGCTAAATGAGCAACAATTGGCCTGGCCAAGCTCCAGACCGCCTGAGCTACTCAATAGCAGTTGGAGGAACGTACATGACTAATGCCCTCCACTCAGACTTCACACTCCTTTTTTTTTTTGTTCTTTCCCATTTTCCACACTTCAGTCTTTCACAACTAAGACTGCACTGGCAAACGCTGTTCATTGCAACACGTTTGACTGTTTTTTTTTTCTAAATGAAAATCACAGAAGATGTGACGATAAATGAATGAGGTTAACAGTCACGTGCATGTCTTCACGGTATGTATGTAATACTGTAATACTGAGAGGTGCTTCTGATTTTTGACCAGTCAAGAGTGGCTTCACAGATTGAAGGAAGTCATCTCGTT
Source organism: Etia nguti (assembly GCA_015106755.1). Lineage (NCBI taxonomy): Eukaryota > Metazoa > Chordata > Actinopteri > Cichliformes > Cichlidae > Etia > Etia nguti. The sequence continues at coordinate 11,913 of VUQG01028136.1, read as the reverse complement.
ACAATTAAAATCACTTTTTGAGCCGGTGCACTAAACGTTTTTCTTTCCACTTAGAGTGCTCGTAACAGCACGCCGCTTGCAGCCAGCCTTGAAGCTCATCTGCCGAGCTGCCTTTGCAGAACATAAGTACTGAAGCGCTATATCCACAAGTGCCGGCATGTTCTTTAGAATAACAGGAATAAAGTTTGCAGGAAAATTGCTTTTTCTCACCCTCCTTTTATCTGGTGGAAAAGTATGCTTGAAAAACAGAGTGCTGCTATGGCTATGCTGAAAGCGCATCAATTTCCTGGCTGACACCTCAATCTGGGGATGCATTAACCCAACACTCAACACATAGATGGACCTCATATATGGGAGCCCTCGCTGACTGCTCAACAATCTCTGCTCCTCTCACCTTACCTTCGCTCTCTGGAGAGCTACTAGCCAGAGCCGTTCCTCTTGTGATTACCCCGTGATTTTAACAGCCGCAGCTGTGCTGCATTTTGGCTAGACACTTTTTTTCTGGGAGCAGGCCAAGGGCACACATGATTGGTTGGGGTCTGTCTGGGGCTTGTGCATGGTTGATTTATCCCAGTTTGACCTGAAGCGTTCAGTATCCCGCGCCAAAGAAAAAAATAACAGCAGCTGCTGGACACTTAGATCATCAGTTTCTGGCACTTTGCTCGTAATGTTCAAAGGTTCAAAGTCATTCACTTGTCAACATCTTAAGGTGGTTTAATTCCAGAGCCACAAGTGCCCATGTGGACAAAGTGGGCACTGCATTTTTTGCAAATCTATAGGAGGGGTTTCCTGAGCTAGCAGTGCATTTGGCTTTATGCTCGTGGTGGCGCGAAGAGAGGCGGGCAGGGAGAGGGATAGAGTGGCAGAACAGAAAGGGAGGCTGACACGGAAAAGAGGGAAAGAGGAAAGTCAGACTGAGGAGAAATGACATGTCTGTAGACAGCGAGAACTTTAACAAGATTAAATAGCTTCAGAGATTGAGGGGTTTAACTTCAGATGTCCTTTAGCTGCCTTTTCACAGCAGATTTGTGATGTTGGACTTGTGATACTCAGAGCCAGGAGCCCACACACAGCACAGACTTTTTTTTGGTTAAAATAACCTAAAGTAGTGTTTTTTGGAGTGATATTTTATGTATTATGTTGAGAAAAGGTGAGATTGAACTCTGGCTTTAAAGGCTCTCTTATATGGCATTCAGTGGTTCCACTTTATTGTTGCTTTACATTTTCATATGAATAGCCTAAAGCCATTTTCAATAATCTACCTATTTCTTTTAGCCAATCACTTCATCCTTTATGGACTACTTTTATCTGTCTTTGTCAAAGCAATAACTTTGTGGCAATTATAGAATTCAGTAGAATAAAATACCTAGAGATGTCCTTTGATCTTTTATGTTTTGCAGGCGGGGGAAAGGTTTTTCTTCCCTGTGCTTATTAGTAGTAATTTAACTCAAAAGATGAGAGAAACCGGGACATAATTATTTTATAATTGAATGCATGTTCAACAGCTCCTCTGGTAGTCATCTGAAGACTTTCACGTCCGAATATAACCTGTATATGTTTTTTCCAGATAGAAGTCTGAATTGTCGACACATGTGTAAAAAAAAATAATAAGAAAACAAAATCTGCAAAATAAGGATAATTACAAGTCATAAGATGGTTTACATTTGCCTGTAAAATAAATCAACACAAAATAATTAGGTTGAGGTTTGGCCACAGCAGCCAAATCACTTCTGCAGAAATGCCATGCCCACTAAATCTCTTACAGACCAACGTCGCAGAAAATCCGGAGGCTAAAAAGCCCTTAAAGAGTGCTTAACTTTATTTACCTCCCAAGATGCCAGCAGGGCAGTGCAAGGTTTTGGAGCCCTCTGTGGACTTGAGGCCTCAGAGGGACCTCCAAGTTACCAAATTACTGCTCTGGGCACTTGGAACTAAACAGACCCTTTAACTTGTGAAGACCTGCGATACTGCAGAATAAAGCATGTACAGGAATACTTAGTTTCTTCTGTGACTGCAAGCTTAAAGGTGCAGAGGCAGCAGTTATCGTCAGTATTGATTTGATCTGTGTTTATTTTTCAGACAATAAAATAATGAATGAACGAATGATGAATGCATCCTTAAATTATTATCAAATTGCCCTGGCTGTTTAGAAGCTGATAATTTGTAGACTGACAATGACTGAGATTTTTTCCTTTCTCTTTTTCCTTCTCGTCGTCTTCTTTTTTATTAATGTTCTTATTCGTTTCTATTAATATTCACATGATAGTAATCTGACTTAAAAATCTGTCAGTGATGTCACTTGATTCTGGTCACTATTAAACTTGAAAAGGACCAAAACGTTTGTTTTACTTTTTTAGATTTTTACATCAATAATTTGTTTATAGTTTTAACCATTTAAACAAAACAATATGTTTTAATTAATAAACGATGCCAGATGCTTAATTGCTGTGAGGTGAAGCTATGTTCAGCTATGTTCTTCACAAACTAGAACTTAAACACGTCGTCAGTAGTTGTGTGTTTACTCTGTTACGACGTGTTAATTGATGAGAAGATTAAAACCTCTCGAAAGCTCTGACCTTAAACAATCCTGACAGAAATCCACACTGCCAAGGACAAAATGAATTCTTCAGAAGGTGATGTCTGCAGTCAACCTGCAGCAAACCTGCAGTTCGCTTTGAAGAAACCTCACAAGACCATCCTCGAGCCAAGCAGCAGCATCAATCATAGTTTCCCACACATAAATGAAGGTATAGGGAGTTTATGGGCCTTGGAAAAATGCAATAAAAGAGGCTTTCTGTGAATGCAGCCATCTGTGGAACTTTTAAAAGAACTTCCTGTAAACAAGTCTGAGGAGAACAAATCCCCTCACGCTCCTCCAACGCTGCCTCGTATTAGCCTTTCATCTTTGTTTTCCTCCATTTTTTGCTTGCTATTCTACACTTTCAGTCTCCGATCTCTGACTTCCAACTTTCTTTCTGTCTGCCACTTCATCCAGTCTGTGTCAAAACAGCTCTGTAGTCTCCCTCCCTCCCCTTTTTCTAAAGCACCCTGTCGAGCTTCTTTTTCCTCACATATGTTAAATCCAGGATTATCTTTTAGCTTTATAACAGCATTATTGATTTTATGATAAAATCCAAAATTCAGACAGTGGCATTTATTTTAATGCAGAACTTTACCTGGTTTTCATCAAACCGTCTTTCTTTTTTTTCCCTTTTTTTGGTCATTTTCAGATATTTTGTCTAATGGTGACTCTGTTTCTAACAGTAGCCGGTGTTTATAAACAACATGATCGGTGGAACAGCTTCATTCGAGGGTGTTTTCCAGGCTTCCACTGTGCACGTGAAAAATCAGACCAATAAAATTCAATCAGCGAGGCCTGGACACTGTCACAGCGCACTCTGCTCTGATGTGTGTTTTATTCGATCCGGTGCTGATGTAAAGCAGTTTTATGGCAGTGCAGCAGTTTGAGCGTTTTCCTGTAATTTTCTCTGCTTCTTGCAAATTAAAATATCATCAAATTGTTTTTGTGTGCTGCTGTTGCAGCAGACACTTTTGGATGTTTAAAAGTACCTGCTTTAATAAGTTTCAGCTGCAATTATGAGGCCGATGCATCACTGCTGGTGTAAAAACAAGTAAAAAGTACACTTCATACTTTTAGAAATAAGCATGTGTGAAATATTATGCAAATTAAAAGCGAAATCACTCCAAAAACAGCTGCAGACGCTTAAAGTACCGACTTCTTTCGTATTTTCATGTCAACAGCAGTTTGTCACGGTGACATGCTACTGCTCTTAGCAGCGCTTTGTTCAGTGGTCCCGCTTTTTTTCTTCTTTCTTAATGAGAAGTTAAACTAACTCTGGACAATTTCAACACCTCCCCCTGACACAGACTGAGGCAGGTGTTTTTCTTCGGGTTTTTTTTCTTCTCCAGTCAGAGTTTGATATGTTTTGCCGTAGTTTTCTGGACAACATCAGTTAGATTTTACTGCTCGCTGAGGAAACCCAGGCAGACTGGTAAGGCCACTCGAGTACGCAGTGAGTTGTGGCCTGTGTGTGTGTGTGTGTGTGTGTAACTGCAAAGTGATGTGAGGTGGAAAAGCCCGGCTACTTCCTCTGTCTGTGCCAACTTTTAACGTATGGAGAGAAGGAAGGAAGCGAGACTAAGAAGAGCGAGGGAGAAAAAGAAAAGAGTGAAGAGAAGCCACATGGCCTGAGCTTTATGTTCTCTTTGTTATACGTCCATCACCACATTCAGAGTGATTCAGATCAGCATTGAAAAAACTTGTTGACTCATTATCAGTTATACAATTAAACATGAAACAGTCAAAACAGTGAAAGTAATCCAGATGAAAAGTGATTTGTAGCTTTGGAGCAATGAGTTGCTTATTGGTGAGGAGAGCTGAGGCAGGCTGAAGAAATGATGAATTGAGAATCCATTCATTTGCATATTTGTAAACATAATGGAAGCTTCACAAAAAAAACCCTCACTGTAAACGAATATCTTTAGCAGCTTTTAAAAGGGAAAACAGCCAAATAGCCAGCCATTTGCACACAAGTGTAAGTGAGTGAGCAATATTAACCTTCTAAACTTCAGCCAACAGAACAGGCCTCACTTTTACGCTTACTCGCGTTCATTCCTTCACCTTAACTTTAACCCCTTATCTGAATCTGAACAATCTGCAAATTATTCTCATAAAATAAAAAAATAAAAAACTTTAATGAGATTTAAATTTACAGTTTTGTACTGTTCTTGCAACTCGTTTTATAAGTTTGCCGCCTCACTAATCCTTCTGACGCCCTGTCTCGTTTTATCACTTTCCTCACAGACAGTCCCGACTTGACCTTTCTGAAGAAATAAGCAACCAAAAGACAAAATAACTAAATAATTCGTTGAACATGCACTTGTTTAAAGGGATTCCCAGGAAAGAAAGAAACAAATAATTAAGCCAACCAAATCTAAATTTTCCAATTTTAAAACCTTGGTTGTGAAACGTTTATAACTGAGAATCACAGTCACATATGGCAGTCTTGCAAGTGCTGCAATTCCACTGTGGATGTTGTTTTTTTTTTTTAAAAAGTAATGCATTTTCATCATGAAGGGCCCCCTTGCTCCCTCACCTCTTTCATTTTCACCTTTGTATGCGCTGCCACATACAAATTTCACTCAGCTCCAAAACTTTAGAGAATCAGGCAAGATTTGTTCTCATACTCACACACATCTTTGAGAGGAGACAGATAAAAGCGAGCCCCTGAAGCCTCGACACGCTCAGAGCGAAGAGATCCAAAAGTCAGAGAGCTCAGAGAGCGCGGCACAAAGTCAACACAGGTCACAGCAGCGTGCGTACTTGTTGCTCACAAAAGCCTCCTAGCTCAAGTCCGAGCTCAAACTGTGTTCCAAGCGGTTGCTTTGCTCCACCTCCTTAAAACTCCTCTTTAAGTTGAAGGGTGTGGACTGACTCAGAGCTATGACTACAGAGAGTCCACATCATTCACACAAGTTTGCCTCTTTAAAACCACACCCAGCAAGAGAGAGAGAGAGACGGAAGGAGAGAGAGGGAGGGAGAGAGGGAGTCACCCAGCAGAAAGGGAAACACTGAAGTTTTCCTTAAATAACAACAGAGGAGGAGTGAGGAAACTTCTGGTTTCAGGGTCACCCGTAGCCTTTAAATAACCAGGCAGTAGGATCTGTTATGAAAAGAAAATTATGACACAGAGCAGCGATCATTTCAGGATGTTTATGTTATTCTGGAGAAGCTCTGTGCTTTTTAAGATGGCGGTAGGCGTACGGTGGGCCCTGACGTTAAACTTCAGATTAACTAGATAAAAGACTCGTTTGTGAGTGTGTGTGTGTGTGTGTTCGGGCCTCCCCACGCTCCCCCCTGTGAGTGTGCATCCGGCTGCGTAGCGTGTACATTTGCAAACACGTGCATACGTTCATGTGTGTTTGAGTAGGCATGGCTGCAGCCTATAGTTAAAGCCTGCCTGTGCCTTCTTGTTGATGGCTAACAGCTGCCACCGCTTTCCTGTCTGAGTGGGTATACAATCCATGCTATGATGTAGTAATCATACAGTATGCCTACATCTGTTTGGCGTTAACCAAACACGTGTGATCCCAGAGCAATTCTTCTGCCCCTCCGTTTATTTGATCTCACTTTATTATAACAGAAGGCCCGTTGGTGGCTCCTTTCATCCAAAGGCTTTTTACAGCGCCGTGAATGGTGAGCGTGGCGCGGCAGGAATCAAACTCCTGTTTCTGGCGACGTCTGTGCCACGTTCTGCCTTTTGTCTCACATCGCAGTCAGTTTCACAGCGTACCTGAAACAAACAGCGCTGTCAACACGTACTACGCTTTTTCCTTTTTAGGACAGGGCATTCACGTTTACACAAAAGACCACAGCTGAACATGTTTCCCAGTGCCATCAAACCTCTCTCCCCTCTCTGTGTTTAATTTCCATTTGTCGATGAATAGAATTTTTGGTGCTCTAGCTCACATTTACGGCAACAGGACAGTGCATGCGGGATCCATTTAAAATAAAACACAGTTCTCGTGTCGCTATTTGCACCAGTGTGTGTTTTTAATCATTTTAGGACAACGCAGAGCTCTGTGACCAACGCAATATTGGGATTTGACTACACGTTAACAGCACTAGCAAGTCGGCTCAGTTCATTGTTGGTTTTGTTCTTTTCTTTTTTATTTTGTGGTATTTGTTGACACTGAGAGATTCATATTTAATTCAGTCTTTTGTTTTAGTAACTGAGACATTTCTCCAACTCTAAAATCTCACTACGCCAAATGTTCTGTTGTTGGCTGAAAAGGCGAACACAAAAGGCTTTGTGCTCTCCCAGCAGTGGATTTCATTTAATTTTCATGAACACAAGGAAAATGCTTCAAATTAGCCCACGAAAGGAGCATACTCTGAAATTCTAAACACTTTAAGACTGATTTTGAACAAATAAACAAAGACTAGATGTGCTTTGTTGTTTTTTCATGTTTTCGTCTTTTATGGTACATTGCAGCCCAAAACTCAGTTCGGTTTTATTTATATAGCGCCAAATCAATAGATAAGGTAAAAACCCTGCAATAATAGAGAGAAAACCCCAACAATCAGACAAACCCCTTGGAGCAAGCACTTGGCGAGAGTGGGAAGGAAAAACTCACTTTTAACAGGAAGAAATCTCCAGCAGAGCCAGGCTCAGGGATTGGCAGCCACCGGCTGGGCGTGATGGGAAGAAGACAGGATAACGGGATTGATAACCCAGATGGCTCTTTCAGCTCTGACGGTACACAAGCTGGAAAGAGTGCTTCCCCACCAATGGAACAAGACCAGAATACAACAAGCTAGCAGCCAATTAAATTCAATTTGTGCTCGCTGACAAAAACTCATTCAGACTGATGTTGGCAATTTGTCTGCATTTATAAATATTTGTAAACCTTTAACAGTCTCTTTAAGAGTGACTGCAGTCAGTCTAAGTCAGACTACAGCTGTTTGCAGAAAGGTTGCCTGCTGTCAGGCAACAGTCTGCAACACCGTAAACTCTGAGCAACTATTTAGCCTTCACAATTTGCCATCAGTTGCAGAATATGAAAAAAATTCAATACAATCACCAGGCAGCCACCATTTTTTTTATTTAATGCAAGTTTTCTCAGGACGATGGTGGTGGTACATTTTTAAAATGTATTTAATAAAAGATCAGTATTTGGTGTCCCTGTATTGATAAGATATTGTGATACTTTGCTGTATCGATCCCCCCTGAGTACAGCCCATAGTGTTGGGTGTGCTCAGATCTATTGTCATGAATAACGTGATGAGTCAATAACTTGTTACTTACTCTTTCAGACTTAGCGTTACACACTGCTGACATGGTAAACTGGAGTCTCAATCCCAGCATGGACAATGCTGCTATTATCCTTTTTTTAAAATGTATTACATCTACGAGTGCAATCAAAAGAAATACTCTAAAATTTATTGTCTGTACTAGAAAAAGAAAAACGGAGCAAATGAGGAAGACTCAAGGCCGGTGACTTTGTAGCTACAATGTGAAAACAACTCCAACAACTTTGTAAAAGTTTTCTTTCCTTTTTGCTGAAGTCATCAATGTTAATAAATCAGCCGTTTCAGAAATAATTGTTCATGGAAATGTTCATTGAAATCAGAGGTGACGTTTGGACGGTAGCCAAGCAGGGCAATGTTTGTCCATCAGTTTCTATTTATGGCCAAATATTATGTTGCTAGGTAACACCCAGCTCTATCAGAGTTATCAAATTAGCATTAGCAGCTCAGTGAGCAGCAGAAACGTATATGTCTGATGTCATCTGTTCCCTTCTGCAGCCTCAAAGAGAAACACAAAGAAATGTTCCAGGGGAAGATGCAGAAGCTGTTGGAACTGACTAACATCAGTGACAAAAAAACCCACACAAACGCCAGTAAATGGTGTTTATTTGTCTGGCCATTGTAATTTACTGTGACTAAATGGATGCTGAAATATTGACAAATCCTTTCCAAGGATCTATAAAACGAGCTATCTCACAAAGTAGTGCTCTAGACACAAACTATAAAAAGTCTTACTTGGTCTGGCAGGTTGCCCAAACGGCAAGTGAAAACAAAGGCCGCCTACGCACGGACTATCAGTGACAAGAGAAAGACGGCCAGACAGACAGTCCCACCAGGAACACTTTCACCTGAGCCGCAGACAAAAGCAGCTGCTGGGAGAAAAGCGCGTGAGTGGAGTAGAGAGATTTATTTCTTCTTTCATTTTCATTCAGCATGTACTCACAGTTTTAGTGCGTTGCATCTTTCTCTGCAGTTTTGCCTTACAAATGTAGTGTTTTGAGAAAGTTGCAAACACT
>VUQG01028134.1:53125-67734 GCA_015106755.1 Etia nguti | reverse complement strand
CAATTTGATTAGAAGCATGCTCTGAGTGCTCTGAGCACCAAAAGTGCTTGGTGGTAGTGCAAAGAAAAGACTTGGTCTGAATAAAGTCCGTATGTGAGTGGCCTGAGTGATGAGGGTTATTCAGACCATGGGTCAGATTGGTGAGAGGTGGGGTGTGGGGGGATAGTGTTTGTTAACAGTCCGAATGGCCCAGGGGAAGAAGCTGTTTGTCGGTCTGGAGGTGTGGGACCTGATTGACCCGAGGCGTCGACCCGAGGGCAGCAGGTGGAACAGGTGGTGGGCGGGGTAGACGGTGGTTTTGCAGATCTTCTCAAACTTTTATGTACTTTTCTGCATTCATCATTCAGAATCAGAATTTAAAAAGTATTCTGATTCTAATTCTTAATCATTAATCCAGAAAAGTACAGTCAAGTTTTGATCCAGCATACAGTACCATGTGGAAAGTGTCTTCATTTGGATATAAACCAAAAACGAAATGTCTCACCAGCACCCAAGTACACACAGGTAGTCATGTTGTTTGATGTTTAAAACTAATATGAAAGCCAGTAGTTAATTAAAAACTGTATAATGTCCAGAGGTGTGGTTCTGACAACTAAACACTTTCTTGGGCATTTGGTGGATATTTTGATAGCTGTAGATTTAGACATTTTTTTAAATGAACTGCTTCTCTGAGGTTTGGATTGTAGTTACTTGAAGGTGTTTATTGGTGAAGTTGTGTATTGGTATCATCCACATTATGTTTTGTCAAAATTTCCTTACATATCCATCCTGCTATGCTTTCCGGTTGTTCGCTCATGTATTATTTGTCTTCATGTTAAAGTGGCGAAGCTTTGACACAATAAGTACGTAACTGCTTTGAAAACTATTCCTGTGTAAACACAGATGGGTAGGTGGAGTTGCCCTGTCATTTAAACAAACAATATAATAAATGGGGAAAGCAATTAAAGAGATTGAAAGGAGAACCTCATGGTTTTTTTTAATAATGAATAACCTTAATATTGTTCTGTAATACATTCAGTGTAAGACCATAAAAGAGTACTGCAAGTGTTTTAGTGCATATAGTTGTTACATTGTAATGACCACAGATGGGCTCAAGAGTAAAAGCCTGCCTCTAATATAAGCCTGCTTCAAATAAAAGCCTGCTGCTTTCTGCAGCTTGGCTAAATGAAAGCCTTTAACAGTGTTTGAGGAAATACGGGTGGTCATTTGGTGGTGAGATTAACTGCCCCCTCTATGAGATACCCTGACCAGTGTCACAACAACACTACTTTCCAACATCAATCAGAGAAAATCTGGAACATCAGAAAGAAGAAATTGAAACCCAAAGTGTAGTTTAATGTAATCTATCAGAAATATTAATAGGTATCCTAAACAATAAGAGACTCCCTGACTATAAATTAGCATCTGACACTATAAAACTGGGGAAACACTCTATCTTCTTTGATGTAAATTGCCCGAAGTTTTAAACTGTTTCAAATTATGCAATACTTAAAATTTTTTATTCACTAATTAAAATATAATTTGTGTCTCATTTCCTGTAAAATATCCTGAAGTTATACGCAACTTAAAATTACTTACAATATAATTATTTCTGCTTTTTTTGTGAAAACTTGAATTTTTACTCCATTATTCTAGTGTATGTATCAGGAAGTCTTCGTAGGTAAATACAGTATATTATAATTTCAGGTAAAATACATTTAAATTCCCTTTAATTATTAAGTGCTTTGACTCAATCATTTACTCATCCAACAGTAAATACTATAGTATGCTATAAAGTGTATGCTCCCAAGCTTCCTTTGTTTTCTGACAGGTTTTCTTGTTCATTTTTGTCATTTCTTGTGTGCTTTTGCTCTTTTTGTGTATGGCCCTTGTGGGCTGTTTTACACACTCTGCCTTTTTATCTGTTCACTATTTGGATTATTTACCTCGCTGCCAGGCTTTCTGTGGATGACCTCTGCCTTTCCTCTGAGTAAAGGTTTGGATTTCGGGGCTTTTTACTTCCTATCCTGCACTTGGGTCTTCCTCCTCAGCGTTCATTACAGATGCAGAATCCCTACTTAAGTGTCAGGCGGAGACGGGGAACACTTTGCTGCTTTGTATGTATCGACATGCCACAACCTCAGAGACAGTAAATGACCTAGACATACGCAGCACACTACTGCATTCAAATGTGCACACATGCAAAAAGAGAGATTGCATTTTTGTGCTTTGGCAATATTGTTTCTGAAAGCTTTCGTGCCAATAAAGCTGAACTGAAGTGTAAAACTTAAGCGGAAGCCCGTGAAGAGGATGTGCAATTACGAAATCAGCTGGAACTAAAACATAAACCATTTTTAAATGTATTTTGTGTCCCCATATTACCTAAAAATGTATAAATAACAAGAAGAAATAATAAGTAACAGCCATATACACTATTATCTGTAACCTCACATGCACATATACACACACAACTAAATTGTGTCTTTTTCTGTGCACCACTGTTAGTAAGGTATAAAGAAGACCACAAATGGCTGCCAGTACAGAGAAACATCCGTGTCCAATTTATGCTGTATAAGAAGTTTCAATCAACCAGACACGCTTGCCGCACATTGAAAACGTCCTTGCACTATAGAAGAAATGTGAGCCTTGTTTTTTTTCTGGCCATAGAAGCATGCATTATTCTACAGCTCAAAGTAATGGCAGCTACGCTGAAGCTAATGGCCGTGGTTTTGGATCATCACAGAAACTCTGTTTGGGATTTGCTGTATTACCACAGGAAAACACAAGGAACAACTGAGATTAGAGTAGTGATGAGATAAAGCCCAGTGTTCCTACCAGGCAGTTTCACAGACCCAAGCAGCTGTTTTTTTCCCCCCTCCTCTCCTGTTTTATTTCTGTCTGTTTAGTCTATGAGGACAGTGGTGTAGAGGAACCCCCGTTGGCCCCTTCTTCACTTGCCTTTTTCCTGCATTTCAAATGGATCAATTCCTCTAGCACAGCAAACCTTAACTGTTGACATTTGGAGGTTAAAGGCTATCAAATTGTGTCTCTCGTGCATATGAAGACCCCAGATGCTTATTTTCACCTGACAGCAAGAAGTTTCATGAAGGTTCACTATATCCCCCTCTATGTGAGCCCTCTCTGCTACTGAAAGCCTGACCTATGAGCAGAAATTGCCAACAACAGGGATACAGTATGTCTTAAGGTGCAGTGAAAATGGGGGAGTGGATGTCCTGGGGAAAGCCATCTTGGGGAGTGTTCAGTACTTGCTTGCAGTGTTGATACTAATAAAAAATTTTGACCTATTTACTATTGAGTATTGCGGTAATTCTTTAAAAAAAAAAAAAAAAAAAAGCAGAACAAACAAAAAATAAAGTAAACTTTTTGAGAACGGGCACTTTTTGAAAAAATACAGCTGTTTATCTAACAATAAGGCCAATTTCTATATTTTTTTCAGTAGCCCTAGGCTAGCTCAGAGCTCCAGAAAATTGTGCAGGACCAACATTAGCAAAACAATGAAGGAAGCCACTTTTTGTTTATTTTGTTTAATCCATTAGTAATGGTGAAAAGCAAGCACCTCTCATCTCTGCTGGGGTCAGCCTGACACTCCCTTTGGTCATTTACTAAATACGGATAAATTATTTTGAGTTTGATTACATTTGGCACCTTTGGCATTTTATTCATTAAGCAGGTTTTATTATTTAAATACAAATTTTTACAGAAACACACCTCACAATGTACTAGTAAAAAATATTGTCTGGTTGCATCCTGCTTTGGTCAATGTGCCTTGTGCCATATGCATTTGTTTTTTCATCCATATATTTGTATTAGCATTACCAAACTATATGCACCCATGTAGATACATAAAATAGCATACAACAGCACACACAAAACTCTTCTCCCTTGACAGAACCTTCTGCCAGTCCCTCTCCATTATGCCTCACCTCTGATCATGGCTCACAGTGAAGAGTTTGGCGAGCCCTCAGAGCACCGCCGCCCCAGCTGCTGCCAGACTCTCTGCCATAACAATCAGATGGCACAGACATCGACAGCTGCCACCTTTGCCTTGAGCACCACCTCTGGCTACACAGATGCCTGGTGGTGTGTTCATGTGCACTGGTTCCACTTGTGACTGTGTCTTAACACATATGTGTGCACTCGCCTGTAAATCTGTGGCATTGCCTACTGTTCTGTTTTTGTAATTCATCCCCATATGGTATAAACTTATTCACTAAGTGTTTGCTAAGAAGGAAACGCTGCTTGACTAATAGATAACTAGCCCCGGGAGGGACTAGTACCGGGAATGTTCCCAGTTCTAAGCAGAATCCATACAACATGTATAGCTGGTTATGAAGAGAAAAGGAAACCTCATCAGTTAAAACATGGTGAAAGAAAATTTGTAAAAAATGTATATGCCTTATTGTACGTATTTTGCTATGTTTCAGTGATTCAATAATAACAAGCTTGAAAGTCAGAGTTTGGTGTGACCACCTTTATTGTTCACCACAGCCTGAACTCTCAGCCTGAACTTTCTTGTCATTTCATTAAGTAGTCTTCAGGAATCGTTCTCCAGCATTCTTGAAGGTCATTCAAAGCTCTTCTTTGGATGTTGGCTGCCTTTTTATTCTGTTCTCGCTCAAGATGATCCGACACTGCTTCAATAATGTTGAGGTCTGGGCTCTGGGGAGGCAAGTCTGTGACTGATAGTGTTCCATTATTTGTTTTTCTACCCAGATATGCTTTTACTGCATTGGGATTGTGTTTGGGATCATTGTCATTCTAAAAAATGAAGCTCCTGCCAATCAGTTGCTTTCCAGATGTTATTGCATGGTGGCTCAAAACCTGACCATACCTGCATTCATAGTTTCATCAGTTTTGATCACCAACACCGCTGGCTGAAATGCAGCTCCAAACCATCACAGAACCTCCACCGTGGTTTACAGATGGGTGTATAAGAAGGCACGCCTCTCTCCTGACGTCCTCCTTACATAATGATTATGATTTGAACCAAAATGTCAAATTTGGATTCATCTTTCCATAAGATCTGCTGCCACTGCTTTTCAGTCCAGTTCTTCTGTAATATGGCGTACCTCAGCCTTTTCTCCCTGATTCTAAGTTTTCAGTAGTTTCACTGAAGCTCCATTTAGGACTAGACAGGCTGCTACTAACAAAGTGCCTAAAGATACAATTTTAAATTGGTTCATTCCTAAAAACAAAAAACAGAAATGAATACAACTAAAGGTATCACTAATGAAATAAAAATATCCTTAATGATTGTATCATAAAACAATCTCTTCATGTTTACTTAGTTGTTGTTATATCTGCTAACTTTAAATGGGCTGTCGTATTGTACTGTGCATCTTAATATAATCCAGTCATCAGACACCCTGTGAGGAAAGAATCACGGAAGTGGAAATGAAGGAAAGGATCAGATGGAGGACTGGGTACATGTAGTGGTGAAATGACACATTTCATAGCTCAGCATCAGTGACATCGTCGTAAAGTACAGGCACAATTAAACACAAACACACATATATAACTGGGACTGTAGGCCAGTATGGCAGTCTATCAAGTGCGTACAGACAGCTTGACTATTTTCACTGTGCAGCCAACTGTGTTATTAACTCACTCTGTGCTGAATCAGTTGACAGGTCTCTGGGTCCCATTGTGTGTGTGTGTCTGTGTGTGTTAGTGTGTGTGTTTGCATGGCTTTTTTTTCCTCTCCTTTTTTGCCTCCCAGCTCTCCATCACCAGCTCCCTCGCTGTTCAGGGTCAATGAAGATTGTCCCTCTTGTATTTCTGCTATCCCCTTACCTCAGATTACACAGAGTGCGGTCCTGTAGTAAAGCACCATGGATTACCGCCCACTCCTGCACACATGTGTCCAGTAGTGTCCCTGGATCCCTCACCGTATCAACCACATATGCACACCAGCTGGGGCTCCCATGAGGGCTCTATATCCACTGATCTTCTTAAAACCTCATGGACAAAAAGCATACCATCCTCTTTGTTTCTTTTTCACCCACACTGAAGTAGAGGTGCATGTATATACACACCCGTAACCCCCTTTAAACAGTGTTTTCAGCACCAGACTTCAACATCAAGGGAATCTAATGTAGTAAACACTTTGAGTCTACTAGTTACATTGTAACTAGTAGATCTATAGTGTATATTGTTATAGCGGTATACCCATTGTCCACTGGGTATACCGCTATAGCTCGACCTTTGCGAGGAACATCAGACACCTTTTCAGCATTTTCAGCCTCATTTACAGTATGGAGCTCGGTGTCTGGGTATTTGTTAACGTCTAGATGTGCTGTGGTCACATCCCCACGTAGTGTTCTGTGTCCCATGTGATGTTCGGGTAAATGTATAATGAGGCAGAAGTGACCCTCAGCTGAAGCACCACATAGCAAAGTAAAAGCAGAAACACTGACTATGGGTTCTAGTAGATGCAGAAGCAGAGAGCATGAACTACAACATTTACTGGAGAGGGTGGTGACGACACACTGTACTGTACTTGTTGCAGAGTCCAGCATTGTTCTCCCTGGAGTTTTATTAGGCTAGTCTATGGAAACTTTGAATGCCGTTAGATACCTTCTGCTCCTACTCAATTCAACCCCAAAGCTCGCAAATTACTTCTCCTGCTGTTTCTCCCTCTAGACATCTCTCCATGTCTTTTCTTCCTGGATCTCTATGTTCCCTTCACTGTTGTTATCTTTGTAGTCTTTTCCAAAGTTCTTTAGGTCTCATGAGGAAAGCCTGAAGCCCAGTTGGAATCTCTCATAACATCCTGTTCGCTGAGAAACCTCAGAAACCTCACCAGTGTCTGTCTCTCAAACTACGCTTATAATCTAATCTAAGTGATGGTTCATAGTCCTGATTTATTTGAAAACCTTGCTTTATTTGACTGTTGTGTTAGTATTTACTGTCACTTTATTTATGGAAACATTTTTTTTTGGGGGGGGGGGATTTTTCATCCAAGAATTTGGATGCTATGTTTTTTAGAAAATACTAGAAGCAAAACATGGTCATGAGATTGTGCTATTTTTTAAATTTCTTTTTGTCTTTTTGAAGGTGTAACAGGCAAAGCAGAGGACGAGAGGTGGAATGAGAGATAGGACCGTGAGCTACACTCCATATCAGTGCTGATCCCGCTGAAGGGCCTAAGGAGCTTTAGTTTTGTGTCTTCCGGTGATGGATACTCATAGAGTCCATGACTTTAGCCGTGTCCCTGCCTGGCCTGTTGAAATGTTGATAAAAAATCGATGCTTCTTGTGTTGTGCCCATCACTCAGAGTGAGGACATGTGACATGCGCTGCATAGTGTGTGTCTGAGAAAGAGAAAGAAAGAGGAAGAGAATGAGGGCCAGCGAGAGGAAGAGGGAGATGAGTGATTGAAAGCAAGGTTATTAAAGTCATTTTCACGTGGTGGATTATATTGGAACATTGCCCTAAGGCAACAGGATGAACAGAGGCCCTGTGTGTGCCGTTAACCCATTGGGGTGGATGAATCTCTGACCATTTTCCAGGCTGTCACATCAAAGGCTATCAAAGATACAGCCTCATATTTATAAAAATGTATTTTTTCCCGTTCACCTGTGGTTATGTGTGGCTTTATGAATGAAATCTGTCTATTCTATTGACAATCATCGTTCTACTCTCGCAAACCTGTGTTGGCATGTTATATATAGAGTCAAACCATATCTTTGTAAACCTTAGCGTCATTTTTGTCCACTTTATCTGGAGTGAGCAAGCATAAGTGGCATCCTTTGCTTCTGGATCTGTCTTCCACCGGGGCCATCCTGTCAACCTGTCATCTGATCTGTGTGCTATTCAGCTACACGCCTCCGTTTTAGAGCCCTCACAGAACTGCAGCACAGTTTGTAGCAATTTCCCAATCAGACTCTGCAGAGAGAACCGGAATTTCGCTTCTAAATCACAGTTGCCCATTTAGGCCAATTGCCAAAATTGTGCCAAAACAATGTTCTCCTAGAATTCTGTTTTATTACTAATTTGAAATAATATCTTTCTAGCAGTGTCTGTGCTATTATAATTGAGTTTTCTGGTCACACTAATACAAAAGAGGTAAACTGATATTGTCACTTTCTCTGGCTTTAACTAACAACGTTTAAACCTGAAAAAGTTGATTCTGTTCATCTAGACGGAGCATTTTCAAACGTTTTAGCCTGCATCCAAGTGACTTCTTCAGCCTCAGCTGAATGCCGGTTTTCCAAAATTTAAAGTGTAGCTATCCCTCCATTTTCTCAACTGCTTGTCTAGTTCGGGGCCGTGGTTTCCCAGCAAAAACAGAACAAAAACTGAGCGTAAGTTAAGTTACCCCACTACCACAGGGGGAATGGACAGAAAGCCTTTCACATCTATGGCCAATTTAGAATAACTGATTAACTTAGCATGCATGAATTTGGACTGTGGAAGGATGGAGTACCCAGAGGGAACACACAGGCACAAGAGGAACATGCAAACTCCACACAGAAGGACCCAGGGCCGCCTTTTTGTGAGATTACCGTGCTACCACTGCAGCATAAAATAGTATACCAGTAATGTTTGTCATTTATCACACACGTACTTCCAACAGTTAATGATTTACTATCAAAATGTTTAATTTTAACTTCTGTTTGAGTTCTTGAATAAGGTAAACAGTGGTTTATGTACAGGAGCGGTAGAAAATCGGATCTTTTTGCTCATTCATCTTCAGCTGTTTATTATGCTCGCCAACAAATGGATCTAAAGCTCCAAAACAAAAACAGAGAGCAACAGAGCAAACAGATTATTAAACTCTCACAATAACTATGAACTAATACTAATAAAGCTCATCAATTGATTGGCAGATTGTTCCCATTCTAGATGCACTATAATTGTACTGAACTGGAGTCTGGATTGACCTTTGCATTAGAGGAAGCTTGTCTAAGGTACATTGGACTGTTATAAAAGAAGTGGTCCTGTCATCCACTGTAAGAAATCTATTGGAATAATAAAGGTCAGTTTCCAGCAGGTTAAGCTATCATGTCAAAATGGCAAAAGCTCTTTTCAGCTTGCATGTGGCTGCTTGTGGTCAGCAGCCTGTTTAAGTGTGTCTGTGGTTACATCAGGTATTAAATGCTGTATCAGTTAATACACAATATGATTATTTCATACTGTTGCTGCATATGGCACAGTGTGTGTCTGTAGTTTTCCAGTAGAGGACAAGCTTTTAGTTAAATTTAGTTCACACGAGATGACGTCTTAAAAATTCTTTCTTCTTCCTTTGTCGACGCCACTGTCTTCTATTTGCCTTCTTAGCCTCTTCCCCTTTCCACTCATTTAAATGTCTGCTGGTCTTCCTTGACCTTCCAGACAATTACATGCCAGTGGCTCTATCTTCTAGCCCAGGCCTGTTGAGGGAGATATACTGACTGACAGGTAATGACACCCACTGAGAGCTGGAATTCCCCCGGGCTCACTGCCTGCCTGCCTGCCAGTCGGTCTGCTTGCCTGTATTCAATCCCCAGGGTCCAGAAGTCAAACTACAGCCGCCACATCAACGCTGTTTTCATCAAAATAACCCTGATCATCCTCCTCCTCACCATCATCATCGTCGAGATTATCCTTGCGCCGTACACATTGGTGTATAACAGTCAGCCGTCTCGCTGTCTGTCTCTGACAGGATCTGTCAGTTTGTTGCTCGTTGCAACAGGTCTGCCCAGGGTTTTCCCTCTGTCACCATCACTTCCTGTCACTTTCCTTCTTTTTTTCTATTTCTATCCGTCTTCAGCTCTCCCTTAAAACCTCTTTCCTCTTCCTGCCTCTGTCAGTCTGACTCTCAGGCTCAGCATTAACGATCATTCACTTTCACTTATTTTGACTAAAATACCATTCATGTTCTTTTCCGGCTTTCCTCCACACATGCTCGTCACCATTTTGACGGGATGAGCCAGTTACTTTGAATTAATTCATCCTGTGTCACAGATACTGATGAGCTGGCGGTGATTTATGTGAGGATAAAGTAAATGTCTGTGTAGACGTACGAGCACGTATGCTTGTATGAAAGACAGGGATGGAGACAGTGCCATAATTCATTGAAGTTGTCTTGAGAATTGATGGGAGCCTAGGCTGAGCACCAGGTGCTGCCATTTTCTCTGAAGTGATGGAGTTTAAATTTTCCTTTGCCCCCACCGGAAAACCAGACACACAGCTATTCTGCTGTGAAAGTCGGGCTGCCGCAGTGAAGAGACTGAATATACATTCAGGTGTGAAGGCACTTGCAAAGGTTAGGAGATGTTCTAGGAAAAGAAAGGAAAGAGACCGTTTAGAGGTTCATTAACACTCACACACACATACGCAAATGCGCATCCTTCATGTTTTATTTTTGTTTTTAGACTCAAAAACAGTACTTTCATTTTCTTTGATTTATTAACAGTCAGATATTTTCCCCCTCTGACTCAAATAATCTGTAACTTAGAAAAATAAAACCCCCATATTTTTATTTGTTCCATTAAAATCTTAATCAGGTGGTAAAGTATAATCAACAGGGAGAGAAATATTTATTCCCATGTCGTGTTTTGTGTGGTTTCGTGTCATATACGTCTGTCTTAATACGTGATTTAAGACAGCACAGGAATTCATAAAAATCGTGGCGCACTGATCTATCTGTGTTGTCTTTCTTCCTCTTTTTTGCATTACTGACTCTTGTCATGGCCCTCCACAGGCTCTACAGCCTTTACAGAATGATCTCCACTGTTGTGTCCGACTTTTGACAGAAGCTGGCAATACACTACCGAATGCATATTTCTATTTCTGTCATCATGTTTAACCCAGAGCGATTTATCCTTCCATGAAGGAATGAATGTTTTTTTTTTCTCCTTTTCCTCAAAGCCTTATTCCACTGCTACCACTTCAACATTTCTTAAACCCCGATTTCTGAATTCAGTTGAAGCGTCACATTCATGGCAGTGATGGTGACAGAGCCGTCAGCCAGCTTATGATCGGTTGGCTTCCGAAGCCATCTGTCTGATGGAGTAAGTAAGGTGTTTTGGGAAGGCTTAAAGCAGCAAAGGCTAACTACTAGGCTAACAGCTCTAAATTTAGGGACACAGCTGTTACTGTTAATGGTTAGAATTTGCTCACATCATCCCCGGTGAGTGGTTGGCCATCACCTCAATTGTTAAAACTCTCCTATGAACATCACTCCCACTCTTAGCAGCGCAGACTTTATCAATAGGTGTGTAAGCAGAATATGTTTGAAGTTATTTCTCTGCCCTTTGAGGGTAACCAACACTGCAGGCCATGTTACTGCATGAAAAACACAGCAATCTCATTAATTTAGGTGAGCCCACTGCTTTTGAACATCAGGGTGCAGGCGTAAATATCTGCAGCACTGTATGATAATGGTGTTGCATGAGCCAATCAACGGGCACCTTCCTGCTATAACAGAAAAACTGCAATTCTATTTACCTGGCATTACAAGAGTATTAAACATCGCTAGAAAAGCAGTGTTTTTGGATCTGAGAAGCCACAAAACTCACAGATTTATTACTTGAACCTGCTTTGCATTTCACTGTCTAACCAGTACCTGTTTAAGCGTGCCACCATCACCTGTGCAGTTGCAAAAATGTGCCAATTGAAAGTGGAGTGGACAGTTCTGCAGGTGTTCTAGCAATGATGCGGTAATTTTTAAACAAAGAGGCAGCCATTTAATTTCAGTAACGATTCTACCGAGAGCAGTGCAAAGTAGTGGGTCAAACTCAACCTGACCCGATGAGGGAGTGTGAAGGAGCGAGTAATCCACTCAGAAAAATATTACGGTGTGGGGTAAGCACAGGTTTTACGGATGTGTTTCTCTCGTAAATGGGATGGCAATTTAGATCAAAAAGAGGCGGCTGAAGGAAAATCAATATGTTTTTGATATATGGGTGAACTCTTCTATGAGAAATAGCTGGGGACTATGTGTGTCCTCAGAGTGTCCCAGTTTGTGTGAGACTACAGGTACTTATTAAAGCCATTAAAGTCATATTGTAACATTCAGTTACAATAGGCAATGTAATAGCTTGAATCCTAGAGAGAATTTTTAAAAACAGAGAAATGAAACTGCATAAAAGTCTTTGTGTCTGTGCGCTGCTCAAGAAAGACACGGAGATGCTTTTTTATCATTGTGCAGTGATCGCCGTGTAGAAATGTGACAAAATGTCTGAAACAATGCAAACGCATATGTTCGCTGTAAAAGGAAACACATTCAAGGAAGTATCATATTCTGGGTCTTTGACCCAGTGATTTAAGTTCTATTATGATGTCATAAATGATTTCTGGTCATTGTAGTTTTTGTAGTTCCCATTTTGTGATCCCTGTGTGTTTCCCTAGTCGTGTCCCTGTGTCTGTCTGTCTCTGTTGTTAGTCTTTTCTCCCCAGTCAGTCATGTTTACATGTTTGCTTACAAGTTCCCATGTCTTAGTCTATGTGTCTGTGTGTGTTCCTTTGTATTCCTGTTTTATTTTGACAGTCTTGTTTTTCGTGTGCTTTGGGTTAGTTCCTCTTCCTCTGTCCTCCCACCTGTTACCTGTTCCCCCATTATCCTCTGTGTGTATATATTGTGTCAGTTTCCCCTTGCCCTTTATTGGGCTCTCTGTGTCCTTCCTTGCAGTTTGTGGTTCTTTAAGAGTTGTAGTAGTTTGGTTTTCTAGTTTGGCTTGGATTACTTTCCACTGAGTTTCAGTTCAGCAGTAAAACTGTCCTTTATAGTTTAAACCTTCCTTGGGTTTGGGCCCAATCCCTCTCTGTTACACAGCCAATCCTGACAGGAAGTGTCTTTGTTTTAGAGGCAACCATATTGGGGTTTCCCTCTTCTTTCCTCCTCTCTTTCCTTCAACACAGTTAAATTCTGCTGTTTAAACAAAATCAGAGCAGAAATATGTGAGGGATCGACTCTAAACGTTTGGGGTGAGAACTCAGTGCAGATCTGCAGGACAGAGCCAAAGCTTTGGCACCACACTCATAGCTTTGAGCTACCCACCCACACCAATTAGGCACTTGTTCTAATAACGTCTCCCCCTCTCATTCCAAAATAAGTGAACACTCCTAGCAGCAACTATCACAACCATATCAGGTGCAAAATAAGACATGGGTTTTGTGTGTGTATGTTAAATATAACACAATTTGCAGTCAGTTGCATGCTTGCAAACCTTTGCGAATCCCAATTATGTGATTGACTTAAATGTTCTCCTCCCAAAAGTTTGAGCTCTGAAAGGGAAACTCCTGCCTCTGTGACTCCTACAAGGCCAGCCACAAAAATACCCATGTCAATGCCTTTCATTGCAAAATTGAAGGGAAGTGTGGAACGAAAGTCCATAAAAGAAAATTCATGAATTAATTATTTAATTAATTAATGCAAAAGAAAATATTCAAATTACAAATTTCCCTCTCCTCTGCCATTCTTGAACCAGTCTTGCAAACGGCAACATTAAAGCTGTGAAGCAGCAGTAACTTCTTCCCGCAAAGATACCTTTTTCTGAGGGACTTCAAATTTTTTGATGCATTGAAGAAATGCTGAATGTTCCAGTGTTGTTGCAGACTTACTCGTGCCAGTGTAGCCAGGGTACAATGAATCATACTCCCTGCTGTTTTTCCATGACAACAAATGCTCATAAAAATAAAACATTCTAAAGTTAAAATATTTGCCAGCAGCTACTTAGAATTGATGGCTGTTAGTCTGCTTGATTGGGGCATTGGTGTTGGCTCAGCTGACTCAAGTGAAAGAAGAGTGGGCAGGCTACTTTGCGCTGATGACCTGCTTTCAGACTTTGCTCAATCCCTGTCCCACTGGGTTGGAAAAGAGCAGCATCAGTATGCCAGTGGATGAAGTGAAAGACTTGACTGCACACGCAGGAGAATAAACTCATAGCTCAACATGGTAACGCCAAGCCAGCCGTTCAGCTTGTTTTTGTAGTTATTCGCCATCATTTTTCTCATTTGGCATCTGCCACTCCCAGACTCACCTAGCCATGTCCACCTTCATCAATCAGTGTGCTCCTGTGACAGATTCTCCACTGACTCTATTTTATGCTTTGTGGATTTCCTGTAAGCAGGCTGACATGGGCACAGCCTGTCGGTGGAACCCTTTAGTAAACAACTTCTGTGCTTTCATTTCATCCGATGTCATTGTGCTGCGCAGCGCTGTTATTGCTAATGTATTAACAACGAGAGGCTGAAAATGTGGTGGTAGCTTCTATTAGTGCTTCATGTCAACATCTGCAGCATTTTGGCCATCTGCAGTTCCTATGTATCTGTGCCAAAGTTTACAAAATAATAATTTATTTTTTTCTTTTCTTTCATCTGTTAGTTTACAAACTCGAGCCTCACACATAGCATCTTTGGGTTTTTTTTTTATATTATCCTTTTTTTGTTTTTATGTTCGGTATAATTTGATTTTGTACATGCATTTTGGAGTGTTTCTGTTTAAACCTTAGAAGCACCTCCTGCAGCTCCTAAATCCTTTGTTTTACTGCATCAGCTAGTTGTGTATTTGCACTTTGCTGTTGTTTTAAAGCAGTGTGGCTCTGCAGTGCTGACTGATGATAAGTTGAAGTGAAGCAGAAACTCAATAAAGGAGCATCATGCAAAGAATAGTTTATACATGCA